>JAFVLL020002052.1:0-34284 GCA_021397915.2 Tor tambroides
TTCCCCTGCGCTCCCCTGACAACAGCCGCCTGCCTGATCCATGGGCTTCTCTCCGCTCCAGCATCCTTCTTTTACAATATTGTCATCTTTTTCTCCTTCTCCATTTCTCTCTCTCTCTTTCTAAATCTTGGCTTTTCTCTCTAGGGCAGGTAAAAACACAACTGGAGTGGAAAAGAGAGAAAAAAAAGAAGCAAAATCGAGAGGAAAAAAAAATACACTGTGAAGGGGATTGTCTTAACTGAGACATGAGGAAGGGCCAGACTGCTGCTGAACCATATGCTGCCTGATCTGCTGGAAATGAAGCACTCAGCATCCTTCAGGCAAGCAGGTAGAGCAGACAGAATATGTGCAAATGAAGTGAAATGTCCCTTCTTCACTGTCTGCATTTTGTCAAATCAAAACAAATAAATACTCCATCCTATCGGTATAACTGTAAAAAGCTCATTTGCATTCATGCCTTTGCAAAATACATTTTAAAAATAGTGTGAAAAAGGGAACAAAAAAGGAACCGCAAGAAATCATACAGACACAACTGGGAATTTTAAAAGTTAAAAATTAAAAGGGGGAATCTAAAATATTAGAATAAAGTTTGTGCACTCTTGATAAAATTATATGATTTCTTAATCAGTTTGCAGAAATGTGTAATATTAGATTTTAAGACAAATACAAATTTGCCTTTACAACCTATAAATAAACTATTTAAAAATAAATAATATATATGTATATATGTGTATGTATATATATATATATATATATATATATATATATATATATATATATATATGTATATGTATATATATACATACATACATATAAAAATAATAATAATAATAGTAATAATAATAAATGTTAATGACTGAGTTAACCAGAAAGTGAAGAAAATCTAACAGTAAGTGTCCTAGTAATCTAACAGTAAAATGTATATTATAAAATGTAAATTTAATTTAAATTTAAATGCAAGTTTAATTTTTAAATAATTTAAATTTTCATTTTAATAGATGCGTTCAAACATACAGTGAAGGAAAACCTATCAGTAAGTGTCCAGCAAACATGTGAAGTCCTTCAATAGTGTTTACATTTTTTTATTATTATTATTTTAAGAAGCTGAATGATTGTTTTGATTTATTATTTTGATTCATTACATAATTCTCATACTTCCAAGCATGTTATTTCATAATATTAGTAAATAGTAATAATAAAGAATGAGTGGATGTGCCCAAACTGTGTATAACTGACGATGAATTTCTCTGTGTGAGCTCCTTATAACGAACTGAAATGCGCAAAAATATATGGCAGGTCTATCACTCCAGTTACTGTCACAGCGAGTATATTCATTTCACTGTAACCCCTAAAGGGCAACCACAGCCATTTCTTATTTCCTGTGAGATTTGAGTCTGTTCGAGCAGCAGGTGACCTTTTTCAGCCTTCAAAAGTGCTGCTGAAGCAACGTTTCTTTCCTTAATGAGATGTGCTGATTTTAATCGAGTTACCTCGACTCAAACAGCCTAAATCAAGCTCAGTCATCAAAAAGTAAACAAAAACAGAAGTAAACAGGAAGTGGACCTGTAGGAGTTCAGCCAGCACCTGTCAATCAAGCTGGACGTGGGCGGGGCAAGCGCTTCCCACATCTACTTTTCCTCTTTGTCCGCTTCCCCCATTTCTGTCGACGTGTTGAGCAGCGATCCACACCTCTGACAGGTGAGCTTCTCCTCGCTCGGCGTGCACAGCCTCCCACAGGACAATCACACCCGTCTCTTCCGCCTCACTTCCCCTTAATGAGTCCTATCTATGGCATTGGCTCAGCGGCTGCCATCGGTAAATAACGGTTTGCCAGACGGGACGTCAGGGCGGCCAGGTAGCTCTCATCCCCCACCGAGCTAAAGAGCGATAATGATAACATCCAGAGTTGGGAACGACGGTAAATAACTGTCTCTTTTTCTCTCCTCCTGAGCTCAATCTCTCCTTCACGGTGGGAGGAAACCCAAACCTGCTCTAAACCACCACCACCTTGGCCTAGAACGAGACCCCGGATCCCCCAGCCGGGACAGGGCTTGATTTCCATCTAATTGCCCTCGTCCTGCTCTTCCCGACCATTAAAAGCTGGATGTGGAAGAGGTCTTTGAGTCCGGAGGAGTGGAAGTTCTCTCTCTCCTCCGAGACTCTCCGACGGTTGCGGTCGTGGGCAGAGATAAATTGCAGCTTTGAACCCGCTTGTCAGAAAGACGTGGCAGGCAGGTGACGCTGTGGGCGCGGGTGTCCCTGACCGTCTGAACTTTGTATGTGTGGGCTTTTACCCCTGTCATTTAGCTGCCCTTCAATCCAGTCCCGCCAGAGCGAGTCAAAATGCCTCACAAATGAAAAAGAGAGGATAAGTCGGGCCTAAAGAAGTTATTAAGTGCTCTACCTTGGAAATACATTTTCTGGGAATGATGATGATGATGATGTAGTTAGGGATAAAATGAAAATCATTTTGCTCACATAAAAGTAATGCGTCGAATAAAATGCCCTTTAAAGCTGTCCGTAACCTTGCGATCTCTCACTCCTCCTCAGCTTTTATTGAATATCATGCATTTACTGGACTGTCCAACTCACTGTTTCAAGCTCAGGTTCTGCAGTAGTTTAGGAATAAGTTTTTTTCTTTGGTTACTGTTGCAAACTCAGACAAAGTGTAGACATTGTAAAGAAATTGACTTGAGATTTCCTTTACCAACAGGATTTTCAGTAAAGTGTGCTAATGGTGGTACAAATTTATTGATCTTATATAAAAAAAAAAAAATCTAAATTTTTTTCACAATATAAATAAATGTTATATATAATGTTGATTTATATTGATACACACACACAGAAAACTGAGTGAGAAATATAAAGCAACCATGGTTTGCTTCTTCCATGTGACATTTACACAAGTAAAGGGGTAAATCTGGGTAAGGGGTACCTCTGAAATAGATTATAACACTGAGAGCGGGCATAATCTACAGGTGTACTCAAGGCTACTACAGTAAGTGCCTCAAAAACCACTTGACTGTCTTGCTAAGATTTGATGCCACAAGCCTTGCCAACCTGGCAAATCAAAAGCCCTCATTGTAACAGTCTGGGAAATAAATGCAAAACACCTGGGAGCCAGGGAACTTAACATACTATATTACCATAAACGTGACTTTAATTCTCAGTGGACTCATATAACCTGCTTGAGTAAAGCCAGCCAATCCAGTCAGAGTGCCGTTTTGAGAAACGCTTGTTATTTTCTCGTGCAAATGAATCAGACTGAGAATTTTAACCAATCATTGAAGGCTTTAGGGAGACCAAATTAAATAATTTAAAAATCAATTATTGAAAATCGACTCATTTCTAAGAACCAAGGGAAAGATGTGCTCCTTCAACCGCCACTTTCACATATTTAATTGCAGTAAGACTGCAAAAGTTTTCCCTCTTTTATCTGTGCTACAGGAACATTCACACCGGAGCTGAAGAATTGGCTCTCTTTCAACTCAAGAGTGTGAATTTGTTTGGAATTGGCCACATTTAAAGGAAGACATATTGGAATTTGAATTAGAATGACAGGAAAAATAATTTACTGAATTGACCGTTTTCAAATTTCTATGAAATACTGAGTGACTGATTACGTTATTCAAAAAAAGAAAGGAATAAAATTTACCATCACTCCCTCAGCCTTTGTATTATAAACACTCATGCAGCAGCATTAACTAGTTTTGCTACTTGAAAATGTTATATGACGGAAACATATCGTCACAGTCTGTAAAAAGGGTCCACTGCATTTTTAAACACATAATGGGAACTGAAGTAATCTTTCAAAAAAAGTTCATTTAAAAAACATAATGAAAGATATCAAATACGTTTCTATAGGTGGTATTTCAAACATCTGTCAGACCTACAAACTGACTTTGCTTCAAATATTTAGTTATTAAAAAATAAATAATTATACAGTATAATTATAACATAAATTTAAAAAATAATAATAAATTTGAAATTTGAATTGCAATTCTGCACTCTGTCTGCTATCTCAGTTTAAATTCAAATCAAAATCAGGGACTGAATTAGAATTCAAAAGGTGTCGGCAATTCAATACTGAATAGTGCATAACTCACGTACATTGTGAACACCAAAATGCTGTTTAAGCTCAAACAAGAACTTTTCCTCCAACATTACAACCTCTTAAACTGCCGGAGCAGATTTTCCACAATGGGTCCTGTTCACAAATGAGCTCTAAATGGAAAAACGCTGTTAAATTTACGGTTTGCAGGCGTGCTGTCTAAAGCCAAGACAAAGAGCAGCTCCAACTTCAGGCACAATATCTGCACATAAACTCGGAGTCCACCGCACTGCGAGCTGTCATTTACAAGGGACCCGAGCAGCAATCAAACGGCACGCCGCTGCCCTTTGCAACAAGAGAAATAGCTCCCGGACAGGAAGTAAGACATGATTCTGAGTGAGCTTTGTGCTCGGGAGAGAGAATTCCTCCCTGCAGAGCAGTGCCGCATACATTATCTATCCGTCTCTTAACAGCAGTGTCTTATTTAATAGTTTATCAACCAAAAATGTTAGTCATACTCGAATATGGCCGCATTAAGTGTGACAAAAATGTCCTGACAGGGGAATTTAAAACACTGCAGGCCCACTGAGCCAAACAGCCACAAAATCATCCACTTCAAAATGTAAATTTCATCCAGCTACTGTAGACGACGGAAAAGCAATCAACAGCTGAAATGTACCGAGCGAAATGTTATGATTAGCGCTGACACATTTATCATTTCCGTTCTCTAGGACGGATTAATCAAACAAAAGACATGTGAACAGGAAATTCAATTATTATGGTGGTTTGTAAAATGAACAAACCACCAGTTTTGATGCAACAGTCACAGAGGGGTCGGGAATGATGATTAATTGCAGTAAAACTGCAAACGTTTTCTGTCTTTTATCTGTGCTACAGTTACATTCACACTAGAATTGTGCAAACTGAAGAATTGGCTCTCTTTCAATTCATGAGTCTGTTAGCCTGATGGGAACAAACTTCCTCTGGAAGTGATTTCAAAATGTAAGACAGTAGCCTACCCAGATTTGAAGGCTACAATAAGATTTCACTTCTACTGATAATGAAATTTTGCTAGGCTACTATGAGATGGATAGCCTAATTGTTATATAATTCAGATGGGCTACCTGTTATTTTTATGGTATATCAAAAAGTGTATATTTTAAATGTGATTGTTGGTACATTTTACCAGTATTTTCCATACATTCAAAACAAAAATTAAAATAGGAAAATGTTTTTCTTAATAAAACACAAGATTTGGGTTTCAAATAGCCTTTTCCAAAAGGTACATATTGAAAAAGGGGGGTCGTCTTATAATCAGGGTGATCTTATATTCGGGTCAATACAGTAAAATTTTGGAAAGTGTTCTTCTACGTTGGTCTATAAAAACTAAA
Organism: Tor tambroides; assembly: GCA_021397915.2. Classification (NCBI taxonomy): domain Eukaryota; kingdom Metazoa; phylum Chordata; class Actinopteri; order Cypriniformes; family Cyprinidae; genus Tor; species Tor tambroides. The sequence goes on from JAFVLL020002052.1 coordinate 5,443, forward strand.
TTTAACCCTTTGAAACTGGCTGTGTCATCATCACCAACACGCAAACAAGCTGCATTCATGTTACAGTAACTCTTCATTTGAGTTGAGTTCCATTTGAGTGCAAGAGTCTGTGCAAAAAATCATTACAAAAATGAACAAAAACATGGCAGAAGAGGAGTATACAGCAGAAGAGGCAATTGTGACGATTTTTGATGAGACATGGAAGAAACAGGATTTTTCAGAATAGCATCTTATGTGCAGAATTGCTTTTTATAATGTGTAAAAAAAAGCAAAAGCAACCTATTTTGGATTCATGTTCTAAAGGGTTAATAACTATGAAGAAATATAAAACAAACACAAATTTCTAAAGGTGGCATTATAGGAGGCCTTCAAACTTGGTAAAGCCAGCATTTATAAAATTATTATAAAAATAATTATAAAACTACAAATTAAAAAAAAAAAAAATACATACCTTATATAAACTTAATACAATTAAATTCGACATCCTTATATTTAAATTCTTAAATTCTCCATCCAATTTGCAACCTTAATTCTACTTCAAATCAAATCCAGAAACTGAATTGGAATTTAAATTGCATTTGCAGTTTAATTCTGAATAGTGTGTACAACCCAGATTCACATACAGTGTGAATGCAAAAATGCTGTTTAAACTGTACAACTTCTTAAACTGCCGGAGCTGATTTTCCACAATGGGTCCTGTTCACAAAAGAGCTCTAAATGGAAAAAAAGCTATTAAATTTAAAGTGTCCCTATTATGGATTTTTGAAAATGACACTTCATCCAGTGTCTACCACAGCCCTAAGTGAATGAAAACATCCTGCAAATTTTTAAATCTGAAAGTGCACCGTGTATAAAGTTACTGTCTCTCAAAAGAAAGAGTCGACTCTGAATCATTGAAACGGGTCGATTTTAAAGCGAATCCCAAGCCGTTTCATGTTGATGTCAACATGAAACATTAGCATATTGCCCGCCCACTTGTTGCAAGCGCAGACCTGGGAAAAATTGATTTTCGAGTTGGTCTGAATGAAAATGCTAATTAATTTTTTGCCACTAGGTGCCGCTTTTGGAGCGGTAAAAATAGCTGTTTCCCCAGTAACGGCTTTACTCAAAGCAGCACTGAGCTCACAAACACTGCTTTAAATGAAATCGACCAATAGGATCAATCACCGCGGATTAGCATCACGCAAAGGAGGGGTTTGGAAAAATGAAATCGTTGAGTGAATCGTTTGGGAGTCGTTGAGCAAATAAGGTAAAAATAAACGCATATTATAAGAAAATGAAAGTGTTTTTTGACCTTGCATGCATGTCAACCTGTTGTTGGGGAAACCAAAATATGAACCTTTCATAACCCATAATAGGGGCGCTTTAAGATCCATCAATAGGTGGCATATTAAACAATTACACAGAAAAATGAACAAACCACCAATTTTAAAGCAATAGTCAGAGAGGGGTCGGGACTGACAATGGCTGAAATTCCCTCGCGATCCTGCTCAGTTCTTCAAATCCGCTTCAGTAACATCCACAGGCATCTGCAGAGACGCTGCGCTTTATCAGAGAAAGAGACTAATTAAACCGACTGGACCCTGCGTTGAAGGTGAGACGCAGAAAGCAATGAGGTTGGCCCTCCAGTCATCGCACGACTAAATCAATTAAACAAACGCAGACGTACTGCAAAACGTCGACCTTCCGTCCTCACCTTCAAGCTGCTGCTTTGGCGATAAAAGCAGTTAGAGAAATGAGTCGGTAAAAGCGGTTTGTGGTCTGTAAAGGACTGGGCTGAGTGTCAAATCAGCACAATCCAATACCTTTGACTTCTTCTGCCGCACGCCAGCAGCCGATTGAATGTTGCACTTCGAAGAGGTGACCTCAATAAAGTGTGTCAAAGCTTTGTGAATGGCCGCCAAAAGGAAGGACGGATTCTGAAACGGGAGCTAATTAGTCGACAGCAGCAGACGTACAGCATAGAAATGACATGACAGCACAAGAGAAATGCAACTCACTTAGTGACAGGGTTACCAGACGACTATAATAAAATATCAGACAGGTCCAAGATGTGGCCTGGAGGGTAACCTGCATACCGTGACTTGAATAATGCATTTAACAGTTTGCAAAGCATGCACACCACTAATCAAAAGTCTGGGGTCAGTAAGAATTTTTTTTTTTTTAAGAAATTAATATTTTCATCCAGCAAGGAGGCATTAAACTGATCAAAAACTGACAAAGAATTTTTTTCTGTTACAAAAGATTTCTATTTCATATAAATGATGTTCTTTTGGATTTTATATTCAACAAGGAATCCTGAAAATAAACAAAAAACAATATGACCGTTTCCACAAAAAAATTAATCAGCACAACTGTTTTCAACATGAATAATAATAAGAAATGTTTCTTCAGCAGCATATTAGAATGATTTCTGAAGGATCATGTGACACTGAAGACTGGAATAATGATGCTGAAAATTCAGCTTTGCATCACAGGAAGAAATCTAAATAGAAAACAGTTCTTTTATATTGTAATATTTCATATTTTTACTGCATTTTTGCAGCCTTTGAGAACATAAACAAATTTTGCAAATACATAAAAAAAATATGACACCCCCAAACTTTAAAACGGTAGTGTAAATGATTGAAAATGACTTCTGTAATGTCTAATCTTTAGACACAAAAAGAGTAAAACCCGAGCTAAAACTCTCAGCCCTGTTTTACACTTCACACATAATCGGCTTATTTATTCTGGCATCCATATTAACAGGTTGCTGCATTCATATTTTACACAGCACAAGCACTGTGCCTGATTTCTCCACCTGTAGCGAGCTTAACTCAGCAGAAAACACAAATAAAATGCATTGTAAACCTTTGTATCGACACCATCTCTTGCAATACTGGCTTTTATGAAGCCACATAAAGTGATAGAGTGAAACTACTCAGCTATTGTTCGAAACAAGACTTACAGTGTGCTTGATGAAGTGATAAGACACATAAACAGCACTGTCTGTGCACTGAATCTGACTGAATCCAGATGATTTTAAATGTTTATACCTTTGCATTGGAGTTTGAGTTATGTTCTGTGTAGATTGATTGCCATTTGGAAGTTAATATGGACGTCTTCCTCACATAAATTACATTTCATGTTTACAATAGGTCACCACAGCTAGAAAACGCATGAATCACTATAAGGACAAATCAAAAAGACTACGACTAATTATCAGAACAAATGGCATTCCAACTCCTAGTGAATGAGGATGTGCATATAAGCAGCTTCGGAATTAGACATTTATATATACTTTCATCCAAAACAACTCGCACTGCATTCAATGCAAATAATACACTGTAAAAAATTATCGTGATTTTAACGGTAAAAAACTGTGAAAATGCTACAGTAAAAACCTGTTAAATGGTTAATGGTAAGTTCCTGTAAAATTTACAGGGAAAAAACGTAAACTGACGTTCCCAGAATTCCCTGCGTTGCATTTCAAATTATGTTTAAATTTGATGTTTTTTCTTTGAAATAACAATGTTTCTTCTTAGTTTTTTCTTATCAGTTATGTTTATTAGGGTTGTATGTTACATCTAATGTTGTTAAATTAATGTTTATTGCATATTTCAGTTTAATGAGTCTCACCATGATGGTGTTTAGTGCTTGTGTGAATGGCACTGTGCACCTTCTATATATGTTAGTATTTAAAAGCTGCTTGTGATGGGCTTTGGTTCATCATGTGACTTTCTCATCACCACCTGCATTTGGTGGTTATCAGTGTATTTCAAAGGTACAAAACAGATTTCAGTACTTTAATAGGTTGGTATATTAACATTATATCAGTTAAAGAAATTACGGTATATAACTGTAAATTTAAGTTAAAACCATAAAACCTAAAACGCTGTTACCGTATTTTTTACGGTAGAATTCCGGCAACCACAGCTACCAGTTTTTTACCGTAAATTTTACGGAATTTTTTTTTACAGTGTAGGACAGTTCTTGGAAATCCATGAAATAATAAATAATCCCTCGAAAATGTGCTGACTGCAAAATATTCATCAGAGAATGTAAAGTGTACAGTATGTATTAGTATAGTATATTTTAGACTAGAGAGTTGCTATGTGGTTGCTTGAAAGTTTTGGCTGGTTTCTTAAATCAAAAATTCTCAAATCTCTATGATATTCTGGTCTCTAGATACGGCTCAGGTCCTTCCATCAACACATGTGCCAATAAAGTCAGTTTTATGCCAGTTTTATTGCTCACTAATATAAAAATTGTAAGTCTGATCACATAGAAAAGTAAGAGTTTTATACATTTTCCTTTACTATTAAACAAACGCCATTTGAAAAATGTCTGTGTTCTTGCTTCTCCATCAATGTTGTTATTGTTAACTAAAACTATTCAAAATCATTGTAGATAATAAAAAAATAAAAATAAAGCTGGAATAAAATAAAATACAAATATTAGATGAACAATTCAACTTTTGAAATGATGCCTTGGAACTGAAATAAATAAGTTGAACTACTAAAATTACTCAAATAAAAACTGAAAAATTAATTAAAGCTATTTAGAAATATTTACAGATAATACAAATTTTAAAAAGCACAAAACAAAATGACTAAATTTTAGACTACAAATAAAATTTAAAAAGCTAATTCAAATTTACAATAAATTGTGTGTAAATAAAAATATACACAAAGAAAAATAAATAAATGTAAAGCATTCAGTGACAATACTACTAAATAAATAAATGTTTACGTTTAAGCTAGATTAAAAATAAATAAATAAATAAATAAATAAAACTTTTTTGAAATGTTGCCTTGGAACTGAAATAAGTTGAAGTACTAAAAGTACTAAAAATTAATCGCATCCAAAATAAAAGTTTTTGTTTACATACTATATGTATGTATAATGTGTTTAGTATGTTTAGTATGTATATATAAATAAACACACATGCATGTATATATTTCAGAAAAATATGTTGTGTTTATATATTAAATATATTTATTTATAATATAAATTATATGAATATAAATATAGACATGTAAATACATGTAAATATTTTCAAAATATATACTGTATGTGTGTGTATATATTTATATATACATAATAAATATACACACAATACATATATTATGCAAACAAAAACTTTTATTTTGGATGCAATTAATCGTGATTAATCGTTTGACAGCACTAATAAAAATATTTAAAAAACAGCTAATAAAAAAAAAAAAAACCTAAAATGTAAAATGAAAATAAAAGCTAAATGAAAACACACATACATACTACACTAATGGGCTACATAAAAATACTAAAATAATACTGTTCTCCATATGATGCAAGTCAATGGGGTTCAAAGTATCTTCTTTTGTGTTATACTGAAGAAAGCAAGTCACACAGGTTTAAAACAACATGAGAGTGAGTAAATAATGACAAAATCGTCATTTTTTTGTACTAGCCACTTTCCTCATGTTAATTCTCTCATGGAGGCCACAATATTAAGCTTCCGCTTTAGTAAAGCTGTTCAAACATCATATTATGTTCAGGGTCAGAGTTAAGCAGAACAGGGTCACCTTTCACAGTCCTCGTCCCTTATGGTTCCTAATTACGCACCTGACCTACCCACGAGACCAGCGCTAATCAGCTACAAGTGTGGGCGAACTAGATTAACAAACGCTTTGTTATTTGACGACGATAATTTGAGTTCTAGGTGCGACGGCAGTCCTCGCTGCCAGCACAGACTGCTAAAAGAGAGTCGTGAGTTTAATTAGGACGGATTGCCCGTCTACACGAGTTACTGGGTGTGAGCCAGGTGTGCCGTCACCCCGATTTGCTCGGAGGATTTCCGTGCGGCAGAAGCGGAGGAAGAGAAGGGCCCAGGTGAGTCCCATCAATCTGACGACAGCTGGCACTTACCTGCAGCTCTGAGAGCGCGAGCCGCGGGCCAATGCAAACCCTACATTCTCTGATGGAGTGCATGCTTGGTGAGGAACCTTTCATGGGTGACATCACAGCACCTCTTCTGTGTCTTTTCATACATAAGAGACTTATCAGCCGAGCTCAGGTGGAGAGCGAATGCATTCAGCCGCACACAAACACACACACACACACTGCAATTACTAACTCCTGGCAGCGCTTCCTCAATCTCTGTCGCTAAAAAGAAAGCAATTTATGCTCCCCTTCGTCTTTGACTTCTACCCTAGTTTTCTCTCTCTTCACTGTCTCTTTTTCATAAACGGGTCCTACGGGTGACAGGCCCTCACGCGGTGTTTCATAACCTCCATCAGATGGCCCGCCAGATGGTCAAGCCAGCGACGAGTTCACTCAAGAGTTTTGTACACAGCCAAACAATCAAATACTTAATAAAAAAAGCCAAAAGGAGACAAGTCCATCCTTCGTGAGCAAATCAGAGGCACAGATGTTGGAAGAAACACAGAGGACACGCAGCCTTACAGAAAAACGGACTGGGTGGTACCATGAAAAAAAAAAAGAGAAAAGCTAAGAGTAGTAAATGTTGGCACTCCAAAGAATGACAAATTTGCTGTAATAAAAAATAATAAATATTGTCTATATAAAATAATAATATTATATATTATATTATCAAAACACAACAACAATAATAAAGTTGATTGCATGAATATAAAAAAAACTTGCTAAAAAAAACTCAACTGTGCTATATATATATATATATATATATATATATATATATAATATATATATATATATATATATATATATATATATATATATATGTATAAATAAAGAAAAACTGCAATAAAAAATTAAATCTATATAAAAAATATTTTTAAAAAACTAATAAAATATAAAAAAATGTAAACTAAAATTTAAATGAAACTGAAAATATAAAAATAAAAGCTAAATGTATATATAATATAAAAATTCACCCTACTTAGTTTGCCTACAGGGTGTTTATTTACATTCAAGGTACTTCAAAGAATACCATGGTATTTTCAAGGTACATGTCTAAAAAATGTATGATAATAACAGTACTTTGTTAGTTAGTGAATAAAGATGCTCAAAAATTACATATAAAATGTACTGTAATTACATATTACAGTTAAAAACATTCAAATATGTTCTTTTGTGAGATACTATCTCATAAACAATTCAAACTGGCAAAATCAGTTGTTAATCTACAATCTGGTGAAATCACAAAACCTTGTTGGTTTACCAGCTGTCACACCATAGAAACAAAACTCATTCAGCATCATAAAATGACATTTGTTTACCAATTACTTTAATTCCCTCATGCAGAAAATAAGTTCTGCAGAGTGACACGACTTCCACGCACAGCTCGTAATACCTTTCAGACAATAATTAAACCTTACTTTATTGAAAAGAGCCTCCGAGTCCTGGCCAGCGAGTAGGAAAAATCTCAGAGCCCGAGAGCAATTTGTTCCTCTGCCGAGGCTGCTTATTTCCATAAATATCTTGTTTAATAGCAAAAACAAACAGGGTGTTCTTAAAGGTTGGAAACTATGCATCGTATTTACCAAGCATTTAAAGATGTCTATTACGAAGAACTCTGGAGTATCTGGAGTCAGCTGGGATCAGACGAGCAGTGTGATGTTTTGGTGTGGCTGACTTTCCATTCCGCTTGACTGACGTTTTACAGTAAAAATCTCTGAGCTTTACTCAGAACTATTAGAATCAATTTTAATGCCAGAATAAATATCAACAAATATGATAAAGTGATGATGCTACTAAACAGCTTTGGGAAGTTTAATTCACTTTAGTGATTCGATACACTCTATAGAACAGATTCATTCTTGTGATTTGATTCATTCTACTCAACCCACTCCAGCGAACTGACTCATTTGAACAGTTCATGTAAATTAACCAACACTAAATAAATAAATAGGAATAGTTGATCAAAAAGTAGGGATAGTTTACCAAATAATTTCTGGAGTTATTTACTTAGCCTCATGTATGCTATTATGTTATTTTTTCTTTAATGAAACATGTAAATAAGAATAAATTCTTTATTTAAAGAATCTTCACATATATTTCCATTTACCACACAACAGTTCATTGTGGTCATGGGTTATCAAGCTCCTAAAAAGTATATAAAAAAGCACTATAAAAAGTATCAGAAAAGCCCATATGACTATATTCCAAACCTTCTTAAGCTATATGTGTGCATTGCCATGAGGAAAAGATAAAAAAATTCATTGTTTACAACAAATCTGCACATCTATTGCAGCTCTCAAATAAAATATGGCATCTATAGAGCAGTTTAAACATCAATAATAGTTTAATACATTAATAAAAGTGTATTATAACCAAATAGCATGGCATCAAACATGCATTTTTTTTTTTCCCATGTTGCATTATTTTCTGAAAAATTATTTCCTGATCAGTTGTGGTATACATTTTTTCCCCACTTAATTTCCAGCAAAAAAGTATTATATTGGCATTTACATACCGTTAATATAACATGAAATCCCTTAGACTGTCATATAATGTTTTTCTCATAGTTTTGAGATATATATATTTATATAAACTTTGACAAAAACATTATATGACAGTCTAAGTGATTTATGTTATATATACTGTGGTAGTAAAATTGTATGTCTAAATTCATTTATTTGATTCATTCAGCTGCTTTTTTTTTTATTAATTTAAAAGTATTTTTTATTTTTATTTTTGCTAGATAAATCCTGTTCAAATCTTCAGATACGATATATTTTAAATTTACTATATTGGAATTTATATACCGTTACCATAACATAGCAATTTTTGTACTGCCATATAACATTTTGTCATGGTTTTGACACACACACAACATGGTAATAAAAGAGAACCATATTCAAATTGCCCACACAGGCTATTTACATTCAAAAAGCATGCCACTTCGAGAAATAGCATGGTAATTTCAAGGTAAATGTCTAAATTAATTCATTTGATTCGTTCACTTGATGCTTTTCTATTAATTAAATGAGCATCTCAGCAAACTCCATTTTCAGGTAGCTTCAGCAACACTGATACATATTTATGGTAATTATGTTGTGTTTTGTGTGTGATATCGCTCCTAAGAGATTGATCTGGGTCCAGTGGGGGAGGGATTCAGCTCTTATACTGCAGTGGGCAGAGATCAATAAAACTCAGGGGCGAGAGAAAGAGAGCCACAGTATATCAAGATTAAATAAATGTACAGCTCACTCACGGGCTCACGCCTCGCTGAGGGAATCATGGGGGCTGGAGCGGCTGCGCGAGGAGAGAGCGAGAGTGATTCACAGCGCTGCATGAGGACAGCCTTATTGAACCATAAATTAGTTTGCTTGCATTTTTACAGCAGCCTGAGACCAACTTCAGATATAGTCAGAGAGACACTGAGATGCACAGCTATCAGAATAACCAAATGTGCCATTTGCTGATTCAAAAAGACAGGATTTTGATACTTCAGAGGGTCAATGGCTTGTGTGGGAACTAGTGATGCACCGGCATTTGAAAATATTTGGCCTGAAGTGAATTTTCGGTTTTGGCTGAAACAGAAATCATTTAATTAACGCTTCTCAGATGGCACATTTGGACTGTTTTAGTGTCATTTTCATGCACTCAACATAGCTAAACTATAACAGGTAAACATATCAGCTCTGTGGCAGCTAATTCTAGGTTGACAACATTGATTTGTCATTTTTTTAAATCTTTTTTTGTTGATCTTTGCTTGAACAAAACATCACTAAACATTCTTTGAAACATGCCCCCATCCAGTGATTCAATTCAATTCAAGTTTATTTGTATAGCGCTTTTCACGATGCAAATCGTTGCAAAGAAGCTTTAGAGAAAATGAAAGTTTCTACATGATATTTAGTAATAGCTTATCAGTGGTGACTATCTCAAGTTGATGTTCATATGGCAGAAATGCATGGTAAAAATCAAGCAGTTAGTTAATGTCATGTAATCAAACAGACGGTGAACACTATTAACAGCAGTGATTATACTGTATGTTGCGATCAAATTTATAGCAAAATTTGGTAGTGATCACAATAAGCTTTGTGCTTTGTTACTTTTGATCTAAAATAAAGTCTCAGCTTTAAAATTTTGTCCATTTTACAAAAAATGTAATCAATAAATGTGGTTTTGATGCTCTTTATCATTTTAGCCGCCTCATTTCAAGCAGCACGTGAACAGAACATCTTTACTTCTTTACTACTAATTATAGCACAAAATAGAGATGAATGAACATTATAAAGGTATGCTGAAAGAAACAGTACAACAGTACAAAAATGTCAATAAAACAGCTTGTAATCGTAATTGTTCATAAACTCAATAATTTGCTAAAAAATTACTCTAGAGAGAAGCGTTTTGATAAAGATATGCACTATATTACATTCTCATTATATTTCTACTTAACCTGTTGTCTTCATTATTTAATGCATGTCTGTCTGATTTTTGGCTAAATGAAAACTTGATTTTTTGGAGGGGGGGGGGCATCAGTCTCACTTTAGTTTTGGGACCAATTCTCACTATTGCCTAACCATTAACTACAACTTTTGCCTTAATAAACTTATTTGCTGCTTATTTATAGTTAGTAATGTAGGATAAGGGATCTAAAATGTGGTCATGCAGAATAAAGCATTAATATGTGCTTTATAAGTACTAATAAACAGCCAATAAGCTAGTAATATGTATGCTAATAAGCAACCTGTTAATAGTGAGAATTGGTCCCTAAACTAAAGTGTTACCAAACATTCCCGTGACATCCCCAAACATTTCCGTGCATCACTAGTGGGAACTTTATAATGACTCTTCAGCAGGTTAAACATCTTAAAGGAACTTGCACAAGTAATCTTCCGCATGCAATCTGTTGAGTTTCAACATCAGCAACAGCATTCACGACCCACTTAACGTCCATAATGTGATGCATTTCTGAAAACTATGGGAAAAAACAAAAACATATTGTGGTATCATCTATTTCAGATGAACCTGCTCCTACACGGCTCATAAAAACAAAACAAAAACTGTGATTGATCGCTTTATATCTCAGCCAGACGGTCGCTTCCTGTAAGCGGCTGGTTCTCAAGCCAGAATAAGCTGCAGTGTGGAACGGACCTTTTGCAGTTCAGTCAAAGCTCTGGCTACAGTAACGTGAGACTAGTGAAAGACAGATGAGAATTAGAACGTGAAAGGTCTGACCTGCAGAGAGTCTCGGCCGCGTCCTGGGCGTCTGCATCTCCTGCCGCGCGTGAGGCAGCATGTGGTAGCGCTTGGCCTCGTTGACCAGATCTCGGCAAGCCTCCGACGATTTAATCAGCTCCTCATTGTCCACCACGTTCAGCAGGTAACTGGGGTGAATGAATGGAAGTCTAACGACGGCCAGCAACTCAGATATGTGCTGTAAGAGAGAGAGAGAAATATATTCACCATGTGATTTCAGTCAGAGCTTCCCGTCTGCATTGCCATTGAAAGATTTCAGTGATTATGATTAATTTCCACAAAACGATTCTTTTAGTACATGAAGAGTGAATAGAAGTCCTACTAGGGTACAACGGGGCTAAAGGCGCCCCGGGGTAAAAGGTGCCTTTGATATTATTTCATCTAAACCACTAGATGGCACAAAAATGTGGCGTAGAACTTTCCAAAACATTCGCTTTTCAAGATGCATGTGTATATTTGTCTGAACTTGGACGCAATCGCGCACAGGAGCGCAAAGATGATTCTGTGCTTACTTTATCTAATATTTTATGTTTTTTAAAATGTTGTATATTTATTTAAGTAGCAAATGAGAATCACTCAAATTAATGCATATATTTTGAGACAAAGTTCTTCTTAATGATTTTCAGTTTTGTTTAAAATAATTAAAGCAACAGTTTTTAAATAATGAAAGAATATGTAAAAGTATGGTATTTGGGGTAAAAAGTGCCCCTGCTGCTGGGGCTATTAATTGATCATTAATAGATCGCTGACTTTTTCATTTGTTGACATGACATGGTTAGATTCAGATGGTAAATATCATATATTATGTTGGGTGTCCATATTAGAGATAATCACCATGTTTAGAATGAAACCATCATATTAATCATATATAATAAATTATCATTTGTTGCTACTACAGTAAATCTATATTAAATTATTATAGGATCTCCTTCAATGCTTTCAGAATCTTTTCTTTTTAAAATGATTTTATTTCTGTATTTCAAAATATATTTTTTATTTTAACATTTTAATGACAGTATATTTATTGAACAAAATTTAATTCTTTTATTTTTTTAAATAAGCAGAAAATAGTGCAAACTTTGTATCATGGTCTCCACGTAGGTATTAAGAAGCACAACTGTCAACATTTTTAATAATAATAAATGTTTCCTGAACAGTAAATCATCATATTAGAATGATTTCTGAAGGATCATGTGACACTGAAAACTGGAGTAATGATGCTGAAAATTCAGTTTTGCATCACAGGAATAAATTCATTTTAAAATATATTAAAATAGAAACAGTTCTTTTTACAAAATATTTCAGAATATTACTGATTTTACTGTACTTTGACAAATTAAATGCAGCCTTTGTGAGCATAAGAGACTTCTTACAAAAACATTCAGACTGAGGGCTCTCCGTGGCCAGCGTGTTTGTTGAGAGTCATCCTCAGTGGGGCGTTTTGCTCGTGTCAGCGTTAAATGCTGTAAACACGGGCTGACAGGGACAGCAGCCAACCCGACCCTCTCACCTCTGAGCTCACAACACATTACGTAAACATCCGTAAGAAACACTGACATGGCCGGTGTGAACACCTGGGCTTCCGCTGGAGACAGATCTTACCTGACCTGACCTTGACAAAGTCCTCTTACTAGCCATTCCTCATTAAAGGCAACATTTCGTAGTGAAAGTGCATATTCAATAAGAAAAAAAAAAGTAGGACGAGACTTAATTTTATCTACTGGGAATTTAATGGATTGTGAAAAGTACGTAGAGACTGAAGGTCAAAATCACCATCGAGAACACATCCATGTATCCTAATGCTAGAGCTTCTTTTTCAAATCTATCAGCATTTTCAATTACGGCTGTAACTTTTATTATCTTAAACCTTTAGTATCTTAAACATTAAATTACTGCATTTAGAGAAAGGCTGCATTAACTACAACAAAAAGCCTAAAAAATATTGAAAAGATATAATCCGTACCCTCAGTTATTGGTTGATACTGAATTGTTTTTAAAGAATGAAAGAAAAAGAAAGAAACCTTACCATTACTACTATGTAGTGCTGTCAAACGATTAATCGCGATTAATTGCATCCAAAACAAGTTTTTGTTTACATAATATGTTTATATACTGTGTATATTTATTATGTATATATAAATGCAAACACATCCATGTATAAATTCAAGAAAAATATGTTATGTTTATATATTACATTTATTTATATATATATATATAATATAAAATATAAAAATATGAATATATAAATGTATAAACATAAATATTTTCTAAATATATATACACTATGTTTGTGTATTTATATATACACATAAAAAAATATACAGAGTACACAAACATATATAATGTAAACAAAAACTTTTATTTTGGATGCGATTAATCACGATTAATCATTTGACAGCATTACTACTATGTCTACTATTTATTTATTTATTTATTTGCTTATTTGTTTAGCAGTATCAAAGTTGTATAAATATTAATTTATGGCCATTTATCTAAATAAATAAATAAAAAGAAAGAAAGAAACAATATCAACAAATAACCGATTAATAAATATCAGGTTATATAAATATTGGGTTAAATAAATATTAATCTATGGTTTTTATTTATTAAAAAGCATTAAAAACATACTGCATTGTGATGTAATGTGTTTTTAAGTTTTTTTCCTAGTTATATTGTGAAGTATAATCTAGTTATATTGTGAACAACAAATCAAGGTAATTAACAAAATAAATAATAATTATTATGTATTTATTTATTTATTTAGTTAGTTGGCTATTTAACCAATATAAAGTTGCATAAACAAACTTAAATCAGTATTAAATAAATAAACCTCTTGACATCCCCAAACAAAAACAGCTTGTTTAGCAAACATCTTCCCCAAACAATAGAAGGCAAAAGGCCAGACTCACACACACTGGCCGGAGAGAGATTTCAGACCCGTGTGCCAGCTCTCCACACGGCTTTACACGTACTTGGCTAAACCATCCAAAACGTGTGCTGGATCTGAACTTTTTGGTTTACCTCACTGCACTGGCAAGACTTCCACCTTTATGGATTGTTAATTACTCTGTGTCATATGTGCATCATTTGCATACTGATAAAATATGCGGCACGCTCGGTTTCGCATATGTCCCCTCGACAGGATCACGTATCGCTGAACTGTTCCTGCATCCCGACTGTGAGATCAGGGATTAACAGAACTGGCCTGATCCCGGTGAGGATCTGATCTAAAATAATGTCACGGCAGACGGACGCTCCCTTCCCCCTTGCCGCACTCAACCGACCCAGCCAATCCGCTTTGGACTGGTTAGAGAAAATAATCACGAGCTCCCGGCTCAGACCAGACGAGGGGGATTTCAGCTCCAGCTCATAAATCTGAACAACTAAATGCGTTGCTGGTGCTCGTAGGCTCCTGTCTTGCGCCGGGCGATTAAATGATAGTGATAAAATATGCAACCCTCCAGAAAAAACGAAAGAAGCAGCAGCGGCTTGGCGGTGACACATTTCACCCTGAAGGATGAAAAACGCAACAGAGGAAAGAAATCACGAACTCAGATGAAACTAAGATGAAGAATTTCACTAGCTAGGTTTCCATCCACCTATTTTTATGCGCATTTTGGAATATCGCATAAAAAAAACGCTGGATGGAAACGCCAAGATGCGCATAAATTCTAAAAATGCGCATAAAAAAAAACTTATGCGCACATTTGAGTAGGATAAATTTTTTATCCGATAAAAAAAAATGCGCATAAACTACGATGGAAACACATTTACCGAATAAATTCATACATGTGCACCGAAAAAGTCATGTGACTTTGCGCTATGAGACGGGATAACTTGACTAACTAGCGGACCGATCTCATTCACAGCATCTATATGTTGTTATGGTCGTTCTAAAATGTCTGAGGAAAGTCTGTCATTGAAGTATTTCTGTATAATTACCGTCTTGCATGACTGCGTTCCCAAACAGAAGCATTCACCTCCGAAAGTAATGACCGCGTTTATTGTGTCTAGTCTGTTCGTTCTGAGGTGCAAGTAATTTATGTCATATATGAAAATTATTATATTAAGTGGCTTCTCCTATATTCTTAGTGATATTTAGTGCCACAGTTTACCAGGAAGTGACGATTTTGTTCTCTTTGACTCGTTGGATGGAAACGGTGGTTTATTCGCATATGTTTTATGCGATATTCCAGTTTTGCGCATAAGTTTAATTCAAATCTTTGGATGGAAACATAGCTACTGTGATCCACATCGTAATGTAGACAGCAGTCGTTAAAGGGGGCAGAAACCCCGAAATCCACATATAAAATTCAGTCAAAGAGAACACAACTTAAAAAAATAAAAATAAATAAAATTTGTGTTAAAAAAAAATCTAAAAATTTTAAATTTGCAGTACAGTGTTCATTTAGAGTCCATAAGTAGACCTTATATAAAGTACATTAAGTATATAAGTGCATTAAGTAAATTAAAGTATATAATTATTATTATTATCACTATTATAATGTTAAAATCTAAATTGAAACATTTTGTTGAGAGAATATTATTCATATATTAAATACATTACTATATTTTATTACATTTTATATAAATGTGATAGATTTATGTATTAATTTATTATTAATAATTTTAATAATTAATTTTAATAATAACAAAATATTAAAATTTATTAAATGTATTATTTTGTTAAAATTGCGTTTCCAATATTTTAAATACACTATTATATAACAATGTGATATATCATTTGATATCTTGATATAACAAATTTATATTACCATATATCGTTTGATATCACAACAAATTATTTTTAATAACGTTTTAATAACTTTTAATTTTTAATATAATTTTAATAATATTTTTTCATACAAAATAGTTTTTATTTTAACACACGCATCTCTGATTTACACACATAAAACTGAATATAAATTTTACATTTTAATATTTAAAAAATTAAAATATAATATTTTAACATTGAAAAAATTAAGATTAATATAATACGCTGTGGGTTATGTAAATAGACAGGTTATTATGTAAATATACATAAATAACCTGTTATATATATATATATATATTTATGTGTTTTAAATATTTTATATCACAACTTTACAATATTATATATTACACATTTATTTTATACATTTAACAAGTATTTTGTTTTGATCTAAAATTCCAGCAGCATCTGCCCACCTACATTGCTCTAAACTTGTAAGGCTCAATACTTTGACTAAACATGACAGATCTGTCGCCTTTTTTAACAAGACATATTATCAGAATAAGGCATTTTAGCTAGATTTGTGGGAAAATGTAAGCCCACAGAATTAAAAGCCCTCTTTTTTCAGCTGTGTTGGGCTGTTTCACCCAGTCTGACCTGTAACCCAGCACACACTGCTGTAGAAGCGCACCCATCACATGCAGCTGTGTGAATTATTCAGCCATAAACAGCACAGGGAGACTCACGCTAAGGGCATTAGCTGCACACACATCCCGTATCCGCTGCCTCATTTATATTCATGTATCCAGCACCTTGCGCTTAGACTCCTTCCAATGCTAGGCTCAATTTGTCAATGAGCTTAACGACACCAATCTCCAGCGCATTAAATCAATGCTAAAGGGAAGTGACATGCTGTGCTTAAGCTGGCCGTTTGGGTTGTGCCTGACGGACTTCATCAGGAGGGAGTGTCAGGGTCGCATCCGTGAATCAGTTCTAATTCACACACCTCAAACTCCCTATCCCCTCTCTGACGGCTCGTAGAGCTATTTGTCTTCGTGTCTAGGCATGCCTTTAGAGCATTTCCCTTCTGTCATGCGGGACCTCCGAGGATAGAGGGTCCTTCTGCTCCTGTAATGTAATTGTCAGGTGTTGATCACCACAGAGAGAGAGGGGCGCGTGTGACTGTGATGGGACAATGCACCGAATGCATGCATGATGAGAATGGAGATCACACAATGTGCTCAAAGCAGCAGACATGTCAATTAATAAATGCAGACTACTTCTCATATACACACAAAAATGTGAATTTATATAAATTTGATATATAAATTTGACACACACACACACATATATATATATATATATATATATATATATATAAAAAATACAAGTTTACATTTTATCAAAATTATTTTCCCATAAATAAATAAATTTAAATAAATAAAGTGTGCGTGTGTGTGAAAAGTAAATCAAACCCAGAATCAAAATAATGAATCAGAATATAAATGAATCAGAGTTTAAAATCTAGAATCACTGTGTAAAGATCTCATACATAAGATATCTCATGTTAGTAAAACAATCTTTTAAAAATATAAATATTAAAATATAAATTAAAATTAATACATTTAATTAATAATACTTAATATTTTCTTAATTCTTTATCAAGACTTCAGTATCAATCAATATCAAATCAATATTCAAATCATTGTATTCTAGTAAAAGTAGAATCTAGACTACATCTAGATATAAAATATTTTATTAATATAAAAAATATATTTCATTATCAAATATACACTCCTGAACAAAATCTTAAGACTGGGGGAAACATTACAAGTTTTCACATTTCGCATTGGTGGATTGTAACCAAAGTACTAAGTACTGCTTCAAAATGCCAAAATAAGAAACAGGAGCAAGAGACAAAAAATAGAGAGTAGGCAATTTATTGAAAACTGCATTTAAACTCAAACAAGCTGTTCATCAGCTGATCAAAAGTTTAAGACCATAGCCTTAAAAAGTTAAAATCTGCGCAAAATATGGCTTTCATGTCATTGTCCTTCAGGCAGTCACAATGTCATGACCTCCTGATGGCAAAGGCAAAAAGGTTTTCTGTCTTTGAACGTGGCAGGATTGTTGAGCTGTACGCGCAACGCCTTGCACAACTCGCCGTCGCTGCAGAGGTTGGATGCAGTAAGACAGTCATTTTAAATTTCTTAAAAGATCCTGAGAGTTATGTGACAAAAAATGTCAAGTGATAGACTCAAAAAGATCGGGGGAACACTCAGGATGGTCCAAAAGAGCAACGTTATTCTCCTGGAAGAGGTTCTTCATCAGGCAGTTGTTGTGAACTTCAGTGTTGTCCTGTTGAAAGACCCAGTAATTACCACACAGACGAGGGCCCTAACTTTCAATGTCCCATGTTTGATGCCCCCTTGCAAATTCCAAACAGGCACGTTTGCTGCTCAGTGTTGAGCTCTGCTCTGATTGGCTGTTTCACAGTGCGGCTCATTTCAGTAGCTCACAGCAAGGAGGAAACACAGGGAGGAAAATATATATTTCAATACTTTCTCTCGCAGTTATATCTTCAGGTAATTATACTGTATATAAAATGCGGGCATCAGGGAGCCGCTATTAATCCGCGGGGCATTGAAGCGAATGAACGATTTGAACTTTTGAACAATTGGTTGATCGTGTTATAGTTTCACTTTCGCTTTCGAGATTCGCGATCATACGAACTCTGTTTATACTATGGAGCGGCAGTACTTACCACACATTTTTCAAGATCAGATGCTTGTCAGTGGTGCTCAAGATCTGTAAATCATTCGCCATCACCCTCAGTCATCTCTCCTTACTCCGTTTATGTGATAAGTGAAATCTTATGTACTGCAATTTAACAGGCTACAGCTAGCAGCTAACCATGTCCCTTTAGTAGCTCGCATTATTTTATTAGAATGCATTATTTGCTTTCCGTGCCTTTCTGAATACAGACACCAACCCATCCCTGCACTTCACATCCCCTGCACAGCCTGGAACATAACATTTATTTCCATGATCTGCCATTTTCACTGTTGTCCACGCTTGTTTCTTTACAATACCTGCAGAACTTCTGATGATTCGGCTGTGTAGGTTTGGTTGGTGGCTGGCCTGTGGCGTAGTGATCCCGACTGTTATGTCACAGTCGGTGTTATGTTCCGATTCGCCTGTTTTTTAGTGGTCTTTTTTATTCACAAGATTTACATATTAAGGAGGAATCTATGGTGTTTGAGGCTCACGGTATGTCATTTCCATGTACAGAACTGTTATTTAACTATGGTAAATACAGTTTTCCATTCTATGGCACCTTTAAGATTTTGTTCAGGAGTGTATGTATATATAAAAAAATTAAAAACTTGTATGAATTAAGAAAATGCTGAAGCCCTAAGACGTGCAAGAGCGGATTCCAAATCGTCAGTACTTATCTTGCTGGATCTGTCCGCTGCTTTTGATACACTTAACCACCAGATCCTCCTGTCAACCCTATTGGTAAAGGGCATCTCACGAACCGCACTCCAGTGGTTTGAGTCTTACCTCTCAGATAGGTCCTTCAAGGTATCTTGGAGAGGTGAAGAGTCCAAGTCACAACATCTAACTACTGGGGTGCCTCAGGGCTCAGTTCTTGGACCACTTGTCTTCTCTGTCTACATGGCATCACTAGGCTCTGTCATTCAGAAACATGGCTTTTCATATCACTGCTATGCTGATGACACTCAACTCTACCTCTCACTCCATCCTGATGATCCGACGATTGCTGCTTACATCTCAGCTTGTCTAACAGACATTTCTTGCTGGATGAAGGACCATCACATTCAACTCAACCTTGCCAAGACAGAACTGCTTGTGGTTCCAGCAAAACCCATTGTTTCATCACAATTTCACCATCCAGCTAGGCACATCATTCAGACTTATGTGCCCTCCAGAAGTTTACGTTCTGCAAGTGAACGTCGCTTTATTGTGCCATCCCAAAGAGACACAAAATAATTTTCACAGACTTTTAAATTAAAAGTTCCCTCCTGGTGGACTGACCTGCCCGACTCTATCCGAGCAGTCCTTAGCCATCTTCAAGAATCGGCTAGAAACGCATCTCTTCCATTTTTATTTGACCCTCTAACTCTAGCTCTCTCTATTCTAATTCTATTCTTTAAAAAAAACTAACACTAGCATTTCTAATCTTTTTGTATTCTATCTATTTGTTTTCTTTTTATTTATTATACAATTAACAAAAGCAAAAAAGCATCTAACACTAGCTGGCTCTATTCTTTTTCTATTCTATCTGTTTCCTTTTAATTTATTATATAATTAAAAAAACTTGCTATGTGTACTGTGTTAAGCTAACTGAGACTTGTTATAGCAATTGCATATTTTTGCTCTTTTATTGATTATGATAGCTTCCATTGTCCTCATTTGTAAGTCGCTTTGGATAAAAGCATCTGCTGAATGAGTAATGTAAATGTAAATCTAAATGTAAGAAAGTTTATTAATAAATCTTTATAAAATAATATAAAATATAAATGAACATTTTTATTAATATATTTACTATCTATCTATCTATACATTTATGTTTGTATGTATGTATGTATGTATGAATGATGTATGTAAAAAAAAAAATTGTTTTTAATGTGTTTTTTTTTTTAAATGGTGAAACAATACACACTTCACCTAAGATCTTGAACATGAACACAGTGCATGGCTAAAATGCACAGCTTCTTTCAAAAGTCAATTAGCAAACACTTCTGTCTGAAATGACTTGCAGTTCACTTGTTAACTTGCTTAAGGGCACAATGGTGATCACTCATCTCTTGCTCCTCGCAGAGATTGAACCAGCAAATGTCCACCTCCACACTGCAGCACTTAAAGAAGTTTTATACATTCGCTCGACTCATTCAATATGCAAGAGGTATTGGCTTACCAGTGAGACATTGCACGGTATCTCACCTTCCTGTCCCAGACACAATACTTACACACTTCAGCGGCCACATTAAACCTGCATACGCAACATCGGCTCCAAACTCATCCGAGCCACAGAGACAAAAGAAGTGAACGCATCAGAGCACAACACACACACTCACGTCAGGGCTAATCAGTCTGACGGCACGCTGGGCTTCAATGACAGAGTCTAGGTGTCAACCTGCTGAGGGGCATGCGGTGACAAGAAGCGCACATGGAGCATTTTCCACTTCCTGCCGTCTGCTGGGCAGCAGGAAGCAGGATCTGGGTGTCTATTGCTCTGTTCCGAAACCTAGTGAGCTGACTGCCTAGACAGCATCCTAACAACCATGGAACCTCATAAATGACTGATTGGAAACTCTTTAAATTGGCACCAACTCTGTGTGCCTCACAAATAGCACTCCACATGAGACATGACACACTATTGATTCCACGGGAAGTCATGGCCTAATGGTTAGAGAGTCGAACTCGTAACCCAAAGGCTGCGAGTTCGAGTCTCAGGTCCGGCAGGAAATGTAGGTGGGGGGAGTGAATGTAACCTCAGTACCCTCTCCACCCTCAATACCACGACTGAGGTGCCCTTGAGCAAGGCACCGAACCCCCAACTGCTACCCGGGCGCCGCAGCATAAATGGCTGCCCACTGCTCCGGGTGTGTGTGTGTTCACTGCTGTGTGTGTGCACTCAGGATGGGTTAAATGCAGAGCACTAATTCCATGTATGGGTTACCATACTTGGCCACATGTCACTTTCACTTCACTTTCAATACAAGCTGCTATGCTAACACTGCAATACTTAAAAATCAGCATAAAAATACAAAGCATGCACAAACACTACACTCTGAGAAATAAAAGTTTCAAAGGTTTTCACAGTGATGTCATAAGAACCATTTTGGGTTCCTCTAAGAACCTTCTTCCACTACAAGGAACCTTTTGTAAAATGGAAAGATTCCATGGATGTTAAAGGTTCCTCATAAAACCACAGATGCAAAAGAACCTTTATTTTTTTCAGGTGTAGGTAAACATTTATTCATCAGTATTTTTCTCACTTTGTCTGCAATCTTGGATTTTCACTTTTCTCTTGTTTTCTTTTCTTTTCTTTTTCTTAAAAAATACATCAAAATTAAGTCACTTTACTCTGTAAAACAAGAAAAAAAAATGTTTTAATTATATTCCAAATATATTTTCTAATATATTAAGAAAAATCATATATATTTTAAAATATTTTTGAATATATATGTATTCATTCTAAAGACTTATAATGGGAGAAACACTGCAAAAAAAAAAAATTTTTTTCCTCTGCATTTTTCTCTTGTTTTCCTGCAGAAACATATAAACATTCTTAAATCAAGACACAATTACTTGACAAGCAAAATGACATAAGATAAGAAGTCTTGTTTTCTGAAAAAAAAGTATCAAAATGAAGCAATTTTATGCTTAAAATAAAAAAAATAGCCAATATAAAGATGAGGAAAGTTGTATTGTATTAATGTTATCAAAAATAATAATTTCCTTGAATATTCCAAAATATTTTCGAATAAATATACATATGTACTAATTCTAAAGACTTTAGTTTCAGTGATAGATAGACACACTCACACAAAATTGTCTTGTTTTCCAGTACAATTGTCTAAACATTCTTAAATCAAGATAAATCAACAAAATTTTCCCTTTACATTAGGTTTATTTTTGTTCCCTTATTGGCAAATATTTCTTTTTATTTTAAGCATAAAGTCACTAAATTTGTATCTTTTTTTCAGAAAACAAAACATTTACATTTCCAAGTAAATTTACATTATGCATACATTATGCAGTCTGCTAAAAGACAATGTAAATGTAATGTAAATCTATTTAGCAAGTGACTTACAAAAGTGAAACAAAGGCTTAATCAAATGTCAAATATCTTAAGTGTTTTGCTCCTCAAGTAAATGTATCTTGATTTAAGAATGATTAGAATGTTCAAGACAAAAATACCGAACAGAAAAAGAAAAAAATCTCTCTTTTTTTTGTACTGGCAGTGTACATAAAATTCGGCCAAAACAATGCATCTTACACGCTGATACCTTTCCAAAAGCCTTTGAGTCAGGAGCGTTGAGTCTGGTGTCTGAAAACACTGCCTCCACAGGCAGCTCAGGTTTAGAAAGAGAGCAAATGTGTGTGAGAGGCCTCATGTTGTTTTTATGCACAAGATACCCAGTCTGGAGAAACTTTATTTAGTCTCCCTTAAATATAACATCAGTCAGGCAGAAAGAAATGAGCCACTGAAATATTCTCTTAAACACAAAACAGAGGAGTTCAGCTGGGGGGTATCCCTTCCTGAGAGAGAGAAAGAGAGACCGAGAGAAACACAAGCGAACAGAGGAAAAATCTGCGTGCATTGAAGCGAGATTCAGTTGGCCTTACGCCTGGCTTTCAGCTTTTGAAAGAGTGAACACAACAGAGATGTATGCATAGGAGCCGAAGCTGACTCACCGTCTCAAAGCGCAACAGTGGCTGGCCGTTTTCTCAGCAGTCTCAGTTCCTCAAGCATTTTTCTCATTCATTTCCTTCATACTGCAGGCATTTCAAAAATGCTTTTAATAAATAGTTTTAAGACGTGAACCAAACCAACTAGCACTGAGATTTACAGTCCTGAATCCATGCACAAAAAAAGAGCTATGTATGAATGAACTGCCAAATTACAGTGTAAAACTACTGACTTATGGTGATTCAAATCAATAGTTTATTGTAAAATAATGCTACAAGACTATTTTTCATTGTAACGAGACAAAACACAGATTTTCACATTGTATTGCATTTACACAGCGAACTGAAGTAATAAACATGCTTTGGGAAATGTGATTCATTTTAGTGCATTGATTCATTCGAATTATTTATGTACTGTAAATGAACCAGTTCAAAAAACTATTCACAGTTTTATTGCTATGTGCTACTGTGATGAAATATTTAGTATACAAAATCCGGCAGTTCCTCACCGTGCTTTAACTCAAATTAGTGTGTTTTTACATTTACTAGTAATAAAAAAAAAAACATTCAATTGTAACTCAAATGCTGACTAATTGATCAACAAATACTGCTCTGACAAAATATCATTTTCAATGTAGCTCCTCCAACACTGATTAAATTAGCTGATTGTGCTTCAACTATACAATTAGCACATAGACATATCTGGCCAGTAATTAATTGGTGATTCATTTTTAAAACTGATTCATTTATATGAATCATCCAACTTATTTGTTAAAAGCTATGAACAAAGAAAGAACCCTGTTAAGCATTGTCAAATGAATCATAAATGATGGCACAATATCAAACTATTTTTACAGTAAAATAGTACTTTTTCAGTAAAACACGACTGTAACCAGACAAAACACTGTTTTGACACTGTATTGAATGCAAAATGTTACATGTTTTTCTTTCTATTGTACCTTTAAGACAGCTATATGTTTATAATAGACAGAGACGTATGCCCAGAAATTAACTGGTAAATTGCTTTTAACTGATTATTTATATTAATCACTCAAATGATCTGACTCACTGAAATGATTCAAACTTCCCAGTTCAACATAATGACTTTAGAAGAGTGTGTTTGATTATTGGAGGCATGAATGAATGAATGATCCCATTAAGCATTACCAAATGAACAAGAAATGACTGTACAATGTAAGGCTGTGAGAGCTCTTAACTCCAATCTCCCTGTCCCCCTCTGAAACTATGAACACCTCAGCCCCCCCCCCCAACTCATTGATAACTGTTGACAATTTTCCTAAGTGCAATTCTGAGTGTGCTACACACAGGTGAGTGGGCTATACAAACCACCTGTAGTAACACACTCATCCCACTATATGCACACTAGACACTTTCTATAAACACTCCCTGCTACAAAGACTCAATAGGATAATATATGTTTACTTGAGCATTGCACTACAAAATCTTGCACTATGCGCTGCTTCCCACAAAATCTCTCTTCTGCACACTTTAATGTACAAAATATATATATATTTGCACAATTTCATGTACAAATATCTCTTTTGTACAATTCCATGTACAGTATTTATGTAAAGTTCTTGTACAGTCTCAGTTTGTGTATGTGTAGTCAACTAGGTATAGTAGTTATAGTATTTATAGTATATGTATAGTCAGATGGTTAACTGTTGTATAGCTCTACTGTTTTTCTTATACTTGCATTGTTGTATGGTTATCTTATGTTTAACTAGTATGTAGCACCGTGGTCCTGCGAGGCACGACATTTCGTTCCACTATATGTCCACACATGTAGCAGAATGACAATAAAGCTTGAAAACTACCAGCTTATGGTGAATAAAATAAATATATTTAAAGTTTATGGCAAAATAGTACTATAATACTATCTTTTTCAGTATTTTCCAACAAATACAGGACAAGACACTGTTTTCACACTTTACATGCTGGCAGACTGAAGTAATGATTAAATATGCTTCGGGAATATCTGCCCAGAAACTGATTCATGTATTTCCAACATATTCACCAAAATGAGTCTAAACGTCCCAGTGCAACATAATGAGAGAGTTTAGAAGAGCGTGTTTGATTATCGACTAACACCTTTGCGTTGTAAACTTTAGAGTACGTCCGCATAGTAGATTGAACTTTTATTTCCACCGAGACAGAAAGATCCAGGCATTTTATGATGCGAAATTAAGCACAGATCAATAACATAAAAATAAACAGACCAATAACCACCCAGTGATACGATAATAAACTCCTGCACTTCTCTGCTATATATTTACTTTACAGTTTTCATTTAGACTAAATGGTCATCGCGAATCTGTAATAGTCCAGCCGCCACGTCTTTATACTAGGACTAAATGAGGGGTGAGATTGAAGTCCTCAGTAACATCTGCAAATTCAAGAAGTTCTGATCTCATTAAAAGGCTGAAATGGGAAGATTCTCCTCTATGCCCTCAAGTCAAACATGACCCCGGCAGCTAATGAGTACTGTCTGCCAGGCCCGAGCATCAACGCCGCCACATCCATTGTTATTTTCTGACTGCTGAATTAGATATCCCTGCCGAGGGTGAATGCAGATTGCCCCCTTGTGCAAAAACCATCATTAAGCATTCTTTTCAGCTGCATATTAGTTCTCTCCTCAAAAGAGATGCAATTAATCAACCTTCTTTGTCAGCCGGCCTCACCGGTCACGATAAAGTGCTGTATGAATTCGTCCGGGGCGTTTCTTTAATGGTTCCGCTGCGCAGGGCTTGGCAGGATTGTAAAGCTCTAATTGAAAGCGTGCGGGCCGGGCTCCGGACGCGTCGTGGAAAGGGTTCGGATTTTGACTTGTGCTCGGCAGGACAAGGGCCTGATCTTTGGCGGCTCCAGAGCCGTGCTGTTAGCAATCTCGGGAAGTTTAGTCTGCGTTTGAGTGACAGTGTGAAAGCTGCTTGGTCCCGGCAGGTGGACGCGTGACACTGAGGCCAAGGTTTATCAAAGCTGATTTTTGTGCTCGCACATGATATTTGAGTCACTGGAGGCGGTCAGACTATGAAGTTTGCTTCCTCTTTTGAACAACTGAATCTCGGGCTACGCTATTAGACTGTCTGAAGCAAATTGGACGCAGAACAAAACAGCACAATTACTGGGAATCAGGACGCACATGTTACAACTGGTGTGTCTAATAAGAAAGGACATAAGAACAATGAAAAAAGTGGTGGGGCACATTAGAAACTTCATCAGCCTGGCTTATGCATATTAAGTAGTTGATGTAAGGTTTGCCCAGTAATTGTAATTTACTGATAGTAATCAGTTGCCATAATTAATAGATTTGGAAGAAAGTAGGCACTTAAATTGAGTGACTCATATGTTCAATGGAGAGCAACAGTAACTGCCACTGTTAAAGCCACCTTGGATCTGAAAATCAAATCAAATCAAATAAAATAGACAAATGACTCAAAGTCTTTAACAAGTGAATGAAGATGAAGCATTGCAAGTCATGTAACTGAATTAAACTATTGATTTAAAGTTGCTGTTTATAAATATAGAAAAAATATAATCAAATATATACAAATATACATTAATGTTCAAAAGTTTGAGGTCAATACAATTTTAAAATGCCTTTGAAAGTAGACTCACAGAAGGAAGAAATGAGTCTGTTTTCTATTTTGGTATTACTTCAGTCTTCATTGTCACATGAGCCTTCAGTAATCATTCTAATAAGCTGTTTTGCTGCTCAACAAACATTTATTATTCTCATTCTTATAACAGCATTATAAATCAAATAGCATTAGAAACAGGAACATTTTGTAACATTATAAACGGTCACTTCTTAAAAAGAATTAATTTCTTCAAAAGAAAAAACAAAAACCCTGAAAACTTACTGACCCCAAACTTTTCAATGCACACTTTAAAATATACATTGAACAATGTATGTAATGTACAAGTACTTTAAGAATGTAGGGAGACTGATTCGATTGTGATATTCACAGTGCTTCACTGGAGTGTCTCTCTGATTGTCCGATCTTTCCTTTCATAATTCATGGGTAGCCTAGACCTTCACTAGGAACTGAACTGCTAAACACAATTTTAAAAAAAGTTATTGAGATACAAAAATAGAAATAAAGCTTAATAATGACTCCAACAGAAGCATCGATTAACAACTTCAAGAGCTCACTGTAGTGTTAAAAATCAATTCCACTACGGAAGAAATAATGGGATTTTTGTCAAGCAAATGGACCAAGCAATATAAAAGCTCTTAAAATATTATAATTATTGCACCAAGAAGTGAGGGAAATGATTTATAAAATGTCTAAATGCTTGCTACATCAGATTCCTTCCTGTCAATTTTTAGTCATAATGATCTGCAAAGCGGACAGCATTTATGATGACAGTCAAAAGTCTGGTTGCGTGAGACTAGATCCGTGTGTTCTGAATGCTTCAGTAAACCCGGCTGATCTTTCACACTCGTTAAGCAAGTGATAAAACAAGCGTCTAGGTACTTTTATCCCTCTGAATGACATATTCTCAATCCAATTTCTTCCCACAGTTTCTCACACTCCAATCCAGATCGGAATGAGTCACCATAAATCACCCAGTCCATCTAGATGTATGACTACTGGACCAAGGACAAAGTAAGGATCATTTACTAACATTAGGACAGGGCTGATCGTTCACATCTCATGCAGGGGCTCGTTCCGGTCCCAGGTGTGCCGTAAGAGGCTCTATTTAAAGCTCGGCTCCTTCCCCAGCGGCTCGCGCAGGCCCTTGTGTTACAAGCACATAAAAAGCATGTTGACTCACTGTAATAAACTAATGCAAATTGTGCAGCGGCGTGAAGGATTGCACAATAAAGATCCATACATCACTGCGCACGGAGGTCTGGCGGCTGCACGCAGCCCACACGCGTAACGTGCCGCCCGCTAATTTACCACTAATTCACCGAGAAGCATAAAAGTTGTTATTTTTTCATTACCTATACTTTCGGCCAAAAACGATCCCCATCTCGGACCGCCGAGACGCTCTCATGAACAAACGTTTGCTCAGAGCAACAACAAACATTTGCCTTTGCGTTTGTGCATCGACTGTGACAACTGGAGCTGATATATCCTTAGGAAATGTCAGTGGATTCAATCAAAACCCTTCCATCGGAGTCTGGAAGGGGGTGAAATTTAGAAAAAGAGAGAGAGACGGAGAGAAAGATTGTAAAAAATGCATCCATGGCTCAATGTTCCAGAGATGTTTATGAACTCTGCGCAGTGGCGGGCCGTTTTATAGTGGAGAGAAACTTGTGGCGGTGCATGAGGGGGTTTTTAAGCAGCAGCACTGTCACACATGGCTCATCCATTTCAGACAGTCACTGCACCCCATCAGTGCTCCAAAGGGTCCAATGTCATGCCACACGGCCCCTGAATATCTGATCTCGGCCCCCGGCTTCTGCACGGCTCTCTGCTCCGCGCTCTCTTATTTATGTTTGCTGCAACTTGCCTGAATGTATTCTTCAGGGTAACAGAAATAGAAGTGCAAGGCCA
>JAFVLL020002054.1:0-33189 GCA_021397915.2 Tor tambroides
TAAATCAATTTCACGCCCTGCGAACGTACAAATATTGTCAACAATCAAAATATTTGTTTCTCAAGGAAATTTCTTTGAGCAACTCGCTTTATCCTAGGGCTTAGAGATATCTTTAAAGGCATCTCAAGCGTCCATGTAAGAACAAAAACGTGAAATTAAAAATACTCTGCCAACACAAAACAACAAAGAAGGTACTTACTCATCCGCTGAGCTAAATCTGTTTTATGAACACAGTTCATTTAGATTCATGTATTTAGATTAGATACATTTGAATGCATTTATTCATTTATTTATGTCATGTTTGGAGATGGGCGTGCAGCAATGATGTGTTGCCACCAAAATGTTAGTCCCATGGTGGTTAATGAAATATAAATTTTCAACTGCTTCAGCCCAACACAACACCAAATTTATTCATCATACAACTTCTTTACAAATAAGGTGATCAAAACCATCTTAAACATTATTAAAAATGAAAAGTAAATGTGAAATTGTTTGTGTAACTTGTATTATTATTGTTGTTGTTTATTATTATTATTATTATTATTATTATTATTGATAATAATAATAATAATAATAATAACTATTGAGTAATTTTTTGAATTAATTAAAGATTTTATAATTGTTAAAAATAAAATTAACACTGAACAAAATAAAGTGGGCTCTTGATTTGCACAGCATATGCTGTTAGTTTCTGATGTGTTTTAAATAAATCAAAAGTATTATTATTAAATAATAATAATAATAATAATAATAATAATAATTATTATTATTATTTAAAATAAAAATAAAATAATTAAATAATAAAAAATATTTTAAACAATTAATTTGCCCAGTGTTCATTTTAAATAATTACACAAATATTAAATATAAACTATTTAATAATTATTAGAAATAGTATTGTTATTAAGTTACAAAAACAATCTCACATTTACTTTATTATTATTATTATTATTATATTATTTAAATATTAAAAGTAAAAATATTATTTTTTCATATTAATTTATTAATTAATTATAATTATTAATAATTATTAAATATAAAAAGTAATGATTATTAAAAATAAAATAATTATTATTAAAATAAACTATTAAATTATTAAATAATTATTTAAAATAAAGTAATTATATATATATATATATATATATATATATATATATATATATATAAAATAAACTCTAAACAAAATAAAGTGGGCCCCAGATTTGCACAGCATATGTTGTTAACTTCTGATGTGTTTTAAATAAATAAAAGACGTATTATTAAATAATAATAATAATAATAATAATAATAATAATAATAATAATAATAATAATAAGTAGTAGTAGTAGTAGTATTTAAAATAAAAAAAACAAAATAATTAAAAAATGTTATTTTTTTTTTTTAATAATTATACAAATATCCATTATATAAACTATTGAATAATTATTTAAAAATAGTATTATTATTACAAATAAAAGTTGCAAAAACAATTTAACATTTACTTTATTATTATTATTATTATTATTATTATAAAAGCAACAGAAGCTAACATAAATTGCCCTGCAATTTATTTATTTTTTAATTAAAAACAATTTAATTACTTGCATTTTAAGCATTGCTTTTCCCTGCTGTACATACAGTACCAGAACAGGCCAGTTTAGAACCACTGTTGTAAAGACTTTGTCTTTTATTGCTTTTTCGAAATTGAGAATTCAATAATGATTTATTAACGTCTAGACTAGGTGAGGAAGGGCTTGTTTTTAGACCTGATAACTTGCACCATTCTTTTGACTTCAAACCTAAGAAATGGCTCTCAATTAGTTCATGAAGCCTTCGCAACAAGCCTCATGCAAAAAAACCTCACAAGAACAACAAACCAAATGATGAAATACATTGATTTCTTTGTAATTCCTGTGATCTCCATTTTTGGATCCAACACGAAAAGTGAATGTTTTTGAGGAAATAATGGATAAATGCTATTTGCATTGCTTTGTTTGTAAAAGAAAGGGTAATTAGGTTAGAGGGAGAGAAGACACCGCATCTGGCACTGAACAAGAATCTCTGTGTATGTGATTAGTTGCCAAGAGGGTCCCCAGATGGCATCTATTACCTGCGTGCATTAATTAAAGATCCAAGCACGGACCCCATTAAAGCTCAGAGTGGCCCTGAGGACACGCGTGCGTATACGTTCTGGAGATTTGAACTTCACTGAAGATGCTTTTCATGCAGACGCTGGAATGAAAGTAAAGGACTGATGAAATAAAGAAGGCGGGATAAGAAGGAACACATTTTGAAGACTGTGGACGTGTTTCAAACATAACACATTATGTTTTCATGTCAGAGAACAGTGAAAAACCTTTCAAGTTCTGCACTGGTTTATTTAGTTCATTTACTCACCTGCTCTAAACCCGTATGACTTTCTTTCTTCTGTTGAGGAGATAATGAGTGTTTCTGAAGCCTGTGAAATTACAAAGAATGGTGACTTAAGCTTTTAAACTCCTAAAAGGACACAACAGCTCCGTGAAAGTAGTGATTCATGAAACATATATCAGGTCTTCTGAAGTCTTATGAAATAAAGGTTCTTTATTGCACTCTAAAAATGCTGGGTTAACTACAACCCAGTGCTGCGTAAAATATGGACAGAACCAGCAACTGGATTGTTTTGACCCAGCGGTTGGGTTACTATCCAGAAGGTTGGGTTAAATATTTAACCCAACTGCTGGGTCAAAACAACCCAATCGTTGGTTCTGTCCATATTTAACCCAGCATTTTTTAGAGTGTGGAATTGATGGTTCCGTTAGGAACCCTTGACATTCATGGAACCTTTTCATTGAGGTTCTTTTTAGTGGAAAAGGGTTCTTTAGATTACTAAAATGTTCTTCACACACTCTTAAAATAAAGGTTCTTTATTGGCATTGATGGTTCCATAAAGAACCATCACCATCCACTTTTGGTAGCTTTATTTTTAAGTGTGTCAGAAAAATCGTATTCTTTTAAGAACTGTTCAGTGAAAGGTTCTTTGGGGAAACTAAAATGGTTCCCAAATGGTTCTCCATCTATGGATCTATGAAGAACCTTGAACATTTCTGGAACCTTACCATTCCACAAAAAGATTCGTTAGATTATTAAAATGTTCTTCACGCTAAGAAAATAGTGATTCTTCTATGGCATTGATGTGAAATCCCACTTTTAGAACATTTATTTTTAAGAGTATAAGAAAAACGTGTTTTTTTTTAAAGAACTGTTTAGTAAAAAGTTCTTTGGGGAACCTAAAATGGTTCCCCAATGGTTCTCCATCTATGGTTCCATGAAGATCCTTTAATGTCAATAGAATATTTTAATTCCACAAAAGGTTCTTTAGATTATTACACTAAGAAAATATTGGTTATTTTAAGAACTATTGACTGAAAAGTTCTGAGGAACCTAAAATGACCAAAAATGGTTCTTCTATAGCATTGCTGTGAAAACCCACTTTTGGAAGCTTTATTTTTAAGAGTGTAAGAAAAACATGATTCTTTTAACTCTCAAGTAAAAAGTTCTTTGGAGGACCTAAAATAGTTCCCCAGTGGTTCTCCCTCTGGTTCCATGAAGAACCTTTAACTTTCCTGGAAGCTTACCATTCCACAAAAATTTCTTTAGATTATTAAAATGTTCTTCACTATGAGAAAATGGTGGTTCTTCTATGGCATTGCTGCAAAAACCCACCTTTGTTTCCCCAATGGTTCTTCGTCTCTGTTTCCATGAAGAGCCTTTAACATCCATGGAATCTTAGCATTCCACAAAAGGTTCTTTAGATTATTAAAATGTTCTTTAAATTGTGATTTTTTTAAGAACTATTGGTTGAAATGTTTTCTTGGGAACCTAAAATGGCCAAAGAAAACCCCCTTTTTGGCTTGAAGAACGACAAATGGTTCTTCTATAGCATTGCTGTGAAAACCTGCTTTATTTTTTATGAGTGTAAAAACATGATTCTTTTAAGAACTCTTAAGTGAAAGGTTCTTTGAGGAACCCAAAACACAATATTTCCCTAATGTTTCTCTATCTATGGTTTGATGAAGAACCTTTAACATTCCTGGAATCTTACCATTCCACAAAAAGTTCTTGAGATTATTGAAAAGTTCTTCACACTATGAAAATAATGGCATTGCTGCAAAAATCCACTTTTGGAACTTTTGTTTTTAAGTGTGTAAGAAAAACATGATTCTTTTAAGATCTGTTCAGTGAAAGGTTCTTTGGGGAACCTAAAATACAGTAGTTTCCACAATGGTTCTCCATCTATGGTTTGATGAAGAAACTTTAACATCCATAGAATCTTTTAATTCCACAAAAGGTTCTTCATAGTAGAAAAACGTTCTTTAGATCATTAAATGTTCTTCACACTTCAAAAATGTGTTTTTTTTTAAGAACTCCTCAGTGAAAGGTTCTTTGGGGAACCAAAAAATGGCCAAAGAAAACCTCCTTATGGAAGCTTTTTGCATCTAGTGTATGATAACTTTGTGTGAGAATCAAACTCACTGTTGAGCAGTAAAATGCTGTTTTATGTTGCACAGTCTAAAGCCTCTTAGCTTTCAGGTATCAGTTACCTTCAAATGCACCAAAATGCAACAGTTTTCCTGTTTATCACAGATTTAGCACATCAACGGTGGTTTTTCAGAGAGGACTCAGATGTTGTTTTCCCCCGGTAAGCTCTTGGCAGATCGCTGGGGTTTGGCGGTGTGTGGGTTCATATTCGCCGTCTCTTAATCTCTCCTGGCACTTGTGTTTTTACAGATAAAACGAACACGTGTAAATCTGCTCGTGAAAACGCACCCATATCATGCGCTTGACATGAGTGACTTTACGTTAAATCTTAAACTGCGTAACGTAACCTCTCCAATTACCCTACTCGAGTAAAGGAGTCTGTCAAACATGCTGAAAACGAGATGTGATGTTCAAGTCTCGATACAAGTGGAAAAACAGATGGTAAATCATTCTCTACTCCACACTGACTGCAGAGAGTGACAATATAGGAGTTTAAAGGGAATTTTAATAGCTGCAGTTAGTAAGACAATAAACCAAAATGATCTTTGAGAATCATTGTGTGTTTGCATTTAAGCAGGCCGCAAAACTAAGCATAACTTGTTCTGTGAATATACAGGGACAGAAGGTTAATTATAAAACACAATACCTCATACTATATATATATATATATATCTTATGTGCAAAACACTGACTACAACTGTGCAGTGTTTTTTTATTATTATTATTATTATATCACTGAGATATGGTATTAATAGTATTTAATGCTACCTAGCCTCATGACAAAAACCTACCTTTGGGAACTTTTTCACAAGACACGAAATGCATACCAATAAGTACATATCACTGGAGTTTCCAACAGAAGTTAACAATAGAGGCGTAAAAAAGAGAGCACTTGTAATCGTTTGCGTACACAGTTATGATTACAGCTCCATATGTTTTGCTTTCCGGACATAACAAGCTTGCTCAGTAGCTCAGCCGGCACAGCGTTGGACTTCGGGTGTGAATCCTTGAGTATGAATTGCATCAAAAACATGACTCACGATGAAAGAGCTGAAAGATGAGAGGTCGAAAAACAAGCTAAAACAGCATGCTTGTAAGTGCGTTTTTACGTCACATTCATTTTTTTTTTCATACTATCAGGTAGGTTTAGGTGTAGTGCAGATGGTACGTTATTTTAAAACGTTATGGAGCATTAGACTTATTGCGCCACTCAATGGACATTTCAAGTCAGAACTGAGGTGACACCTACAAAACCAACATCACATAAAATGTACCATAAGTATTTTCATCTGTTCCAGGGGAAAAAAAGAACACTCTTTTAGCGCCACCCAGTGGATATTTCACACTGGATATGTCACGAAACCTATACGACGGTACATATTTTGCGTCTTCCGAAAAAGTTCCCAGAGATACGTTTTCGTCATGAGACCAGGTTGATTTAATGACAGTCTTCTGTGCAAAAACAGTGCGATGTTATTTTAGTATTTCAGTGATAAATAACACTACAACTTGTTAGTATTTTAAATATTTTTTAAATTTCTATATAGTTTTTACTATATTGTGTTTGCTGAAAATAAGAAAATTTTTATTATAAATATTATTATTATTGCTATTAATTTATTTTATTTTAGTGTAACTGTTACATGTAATTTAAGCATTAGTGTGTAACATTAATTTATTAATATTACTAAATATTATTATTATTATTAATAATAATAATAATAATAATAATAATAATTTGAATTGGGGTATTTTTTTTAACTTAAATATAACCCTTTTAAAAAATTGCTAATATAAAATTATGATGAAATTCAGTTGAATGGCTTGAATGATATATTTACGGCTTGTAAATTTTCCCAATCCACTTGCCATTCGTTAGGTTTGGCCAAAAGTTGATTTTGGATTCTGTGTGTGGGGGGGCGTGAGAGCTTCGGCACAACACACAGCTGTTTAGCCAAAGATAACAAACTGTCACAGTGTAGGTAACATGCAGAGGGCCACTGTAGCATTCATTTGCTAATTCTTCATCTTATTTCCACACAGCACACACCAATTTTTCCTTTTTTAACCTCTATTTTTGTAAATAATATCACTTGTTTTTGTGTTAGGAAGGGAAATATGGAAATTTATAAGCGCTTTGAAGCACTCCGGTAACAGTGGGTTTCCACCTATTCCTGTATGACAGGAAGTGAAAAGACGGCAGGAGGTGGACAATATCCAGCACCCCTCCCTCTCGGCCGAAAAAAAAGCTGTCGCTCTCCTCCTTGTGCGTCTGTCTCCCTTGCACGAGGAAAATTAGATTACTTTTGACAATGACTGATGGGCTAGCCATGAATACATTTGTTACTGAAAATGAAAATCCCTGTTAAATCTCATTGTAATGAGCAATGTGGACGGTGGACACCAAATTTTTGTTCAGTGGCAGCAGCGTGGGCTGTCTTTGTGTCGTCGCTTAAATATTCATAGAGGAACATCGAAACTCATTCAACATTCATGTTTTGGCCCTCTGTGAAAAAATGTATATTTGGAAGTTGATCAAAAACTTGAGTTGCGAAGATAAAGTTGGCAATAATTTAGAGAATTTTACAAGTAAATCATCTTTTTCATTAAGCATACAATTTTTAAGAAGTCTGATAGTATATTTAGTGTTTGAAACTTTAAGGGTAACTGAACATATTTTGGTGTTTATGCAACAGGTGATGATATTATGTAAATTGTTGATCTGTTTGCACATGCATCCTTTTGCTGTTGCATCAGCACCATGATGCATTCAAGATGTTTTGCCAAGTTAAAACTAGAGCATATATTAAGGTGCATCTCAATATCCTTGTGTTCAGATTCTTTCAGGTATGAAACAAGTGTTTGTCTTCATTTATAATCACCTGATTTGTACAAAAAATTGTACAAAAAGACCCTATACTGTATATATATATATATATATAGGGTAGCTTATCCAAAGTAGCTTATCCAAAGTAGATTTGGATAAAAGCATCTGCTAAATGACTAAATGTAAATGTATGTATATATATATATATATATATATATATTTACATTTACATTTACACTTAGTCATTTAGCAGACGCTTTTATCCAAAGCTACTTGCAAATGAGGACAATAGAAGCATTCAAAATCAACAAAATCATGAAAAAAAGCAACAACGTGCAAGCGCTATGACAAGTCTCGGTTAGCCCAATGCAGTACATGTAGCAAGGTTTTGTTGTTGTTGTTGTTGTTGTTGTTTTTTAAAGAAAACAAGTAGATAGAATATAGAAAAAAGAAACCTAGTTTTTTTTTTTAAAGAAACAAGTAGGTAGAATAGAAAAAAAGAAAGCTATTGTTAGTTTTTTAAAGAAAACCTAGCAGTTAGAGAATAAATATGCAATTGATAGAGGGTCAAGGGTGTGTTTTTTTATAAATAAAAAGAAGACAGATAGATAAAATAGAATTAGAATAGAGAGTGCTAGAGTTAGTGGGTCAAATAAAGATGGAAGAGATGTGTTTTTAACTGCTTCTTGAAGATGGCTAAGGATTCAGCTGGTTGGATTGAGTTGGGCAGGTCATTCCACAAGGTTGGAACAGTTAATGAAAAAGTCTGTGAAAGTGATTTTGTGCCTCTTTGGGATGGCATAATAATGAGTCGTTCACTTGCAGAACGCAAGCTTCTAGAGGGCACATAGGTCTGAAGTACTGAATTTAGGTAAAGGGGTGCAGAGCCAGAGGTGGTTTTGTAGGCAAACATTAATGCCTTGAATTTTATGCGAGCAGCTATTGGTAGCCAGTGCAAACTGATGAACAAAGGTGTGACGTGTGTTCTTTTCGGCTCATTAAATATTAATCTTGCAGCGGCATTTTGGATTAATTGTAGAGGTTTGATGGAATTGGCTGGAAGACCTGCTAAGAGAGCATTGCAATAGTCAAGTGTGGACAGAACAAGAGCTTGAACAAGGGGTTATGTTGCATGTTCCGAAAGAAAAGGTCTGATCTTCCTAATATTGTATAAAGCAAATCTGCAGGACCGGGCAGTTTTAGCAATGTGGTCTGAGAAATTCAGCTTATCATCAATCACAACTCCAAGGTTTCTGGCTGTTTTTGAAGGAGTTATGGAAGATGAGCCTAACTGGAAGGTGAAATTGTGATGAAGTGATGGGTTTGCTGAAACTACAAGCAGTTCCGTCTTAGCTAGGTTGAGCTAAAAGTGATGGTCCTTCATTCAGCAAGAAATGTCTGTTAGACATGCTGAGATGCGAGAAGCATTTATAGCTTCTCGCATATATATATATATATATATATGCGAGAAGCCATATATGCTTCTCGCATCTCAGAACATTTTATATTATTTATATTTATTTTTTATTTATGAACACTTTTCTTCATTCATTTATTTATTTTCAGTAAATTCTGTTCTTTTATACTTTCTATTCATCAAATTCATCATATTCATCAATTTTACAATACTAAGCAGCTCAACTGTTTTCAACACTGATAATAATAAGAAATGTTTCTTGAGCAGCAAATCAGCATATTAGAATGAATTCTGAAGGATTATTTGACTCGAGTAATGATGATGAAAATTCAGCCTTGCATCACAGGAATATATTTTAAAATATATGAAAATAAACTATTATTATTATTGTAAAAGCATTTCACAATAGTACTGTCTTTATTGTGATCAAATAAATTTAAGCTTCGTGAGCATAAGATACTTTTTTTATTAAATCATACCAAACCCAAACTTAAAATGTCAACAGTTAAAATGCAATGGGAATGTTTTGAGGAGATTTTCAGTGATGCTTTCTATAAGTTTTATATTTGTGCCAGTAGGTGGCAACAAATAAGTGATTATGTCATTCATTCAGCCTAATTGTTCAAAAATGCTGAATCATTCCAGAATGAAACAAATGATTGTAAGTCATTCATTCAACCGATTTGTCGAACAGAATCTTTCAGGAACAAAACAGCACTTACTGCAAGTTGTTCAGTGTTGCAATGCTTCTGCTGGATCACTGTTTGAAACTATATTGTTGGCAGAAACAAACAACTGGCAATAAAATGTAATGTATCTCACTATTAACTTCTTGTTTTACTGTTGTAGAAAAAAAAAAAAAAAGATCACAATGCTGCTTGTTTGTTACTCCAATACATTCAGTTGTTAGTAATTCACCTTGCGTAAGAAAGTAGTTCCACACAAAAGACAGACCTTATTTACATGCTAATTCATTAATATTACCCACTTAATATTATTTTCTTTAATATTTAAAAACAATATCGCTGCAATGTGTAACATTATATGTTGCATACTTTGAAAGTTTGGTGATTGTGTCACCTGTTTGTTGAAGGTTTTTTACATTAACGGAAAGGTGAAGTTTTACAGTCAGCATCTGTCGGCAATTTGTCGACAGCATGTATGAAATGTATCCGTGTCCCCATCTTCATTCTCCTTGGCGGAGGGCGGAGAATGATGACAGGGCTTGTTTTAAAGGGCTGCCGTGGGGTGAAGATGGATTGGCTTGTCATCCGTTGGGGACTTGACAACGTTGATGCTTGTCAGGTTGGTGTCAGAGATGGGACTGGGGGGAGGCCACGCCTCAGGAGGGGGAAATGGGAAGCTCTGGGGCGCACAGAGGAGACGTAGAGGGGAGGAGAAACTGAACAATCATCTTTTTTAGACCTCAGGACACATAAAATATGTTGAGCTTTGGCCTAAAGTAACACGGTTTCAAGGTGCAAGGTAATCAAATGTTTGCCTAAAATGTTCATTCTCTTTGTCAAAAGAGCACTGGAAAGTTTGATGGATTAGGTGAATCGGTTCATTTGGACATTTATTTTGATGAACCATATAAAAAATTATACACATTATACTATTTTTGCAGTGTAAAATGTTGATGGTTTTAAATATTTTATTATTTTTAAAATGTATTTATTTTATTATACACTACTGTTTAAAGGTTTTGAGGTCAGTAATATTAGATTTTAATAGATTTAAAGATATAGATTTAATAGATTTTAAGATGTTAATGTTTTGATATTTTTGAAGTCACCAATGCTGCATTTATGTGATCAAAATGCAGTAAAAACAGTAAGAATCACATTTCTTTGAAACAGATATCTTTTGTAACATTATAAATGTCTTTTCTGTAACCAAGAAAATCTTCTGTAACAATGTACACTCTCATTCAAAAGTTTGGGCTCAGTATGTTTTTTATTTTATTTTATTTTTTATTTTATTTTTTATCAAGGATTTGTTAAATTGCTAAAAAGTGATAGTAAAGAGTTTCTTTTTTTAATAAATTGATTTCTATTTTGAATAAATGGTGTTCTGTTTAACTTTTTATTCATTGAAAAATCCTGAAAAAAATATCACAGGTTCATTCATGCATTCTTAAATAAAATTAAATTAAATAAAAGTAAATAAATAAATAAATAAATAAGAACTTTTTTCAACATTGATAATAAATCAACATATTCAAATGATTTCTGAAGTATCATGTGACACTGAAGACTGCTTAAAATTCAGCTTTGCATCACAGGAATAAATTATATATTAAAGTATATTAAAACAGAAAACTGTTATTGTAATAATATTTCACAATATTACTGTTTTTACTGTATTTTTGATAAAATAAAGGCAGCCTTGATGAGCATAAGACACTTCTTAAAAGATCCCAAATCCCTTCTTACTTATCCCAAACTTTTGAAAGGTAGTGTATATACATATGTGACCCTGGACCATAAAACCAGTCATAAGTGTCAATTTTTTCAAAATTGAGATTTCTACATCCTCTGAAAGCTGCGTTTTCTAGGGTGTTCATTACTAGAGGAACAAACGTTGGCTTTCTTTGCAAGAGTTGCATCCACCAAGGCTCAATCTCACTCTGTCACACACCCTCAGATAAATGGCAAACAAGCATCGACAACACGGACAAACACACCACACACGTGTGGTGACCCGTGAAGCGTATTTCACATGAGCAAAGGGATGGTAAATACCCAGTGCATCATTTAGGCCAAAAGGATAATCAATATCTTTCTCCAGATCGTGGGCCGAAAGCGGTCCCCAGTCGGATCTTATCCTGACGATGCGTTGTCTTATGGCTTCACTCCACATGGATTCTTTCAGCTATATCTCAAAATATAGCCCATTAAAACTGGATTTCTCTCCCACCATACACCATTTTGTTGTGGTTTCTGCACCCACCTTGATCTTGGGAGATGTAAGTGAATTTAAAATATTGTAGAGGACTGAAAGAAATAAGAGAAGTTCATTAGTATTTATTAGGTATGTACAAGGTGCAATCAAAGATCGGACAGATTTCTGGCGCTTAAAAGAGATTTAAGAGGGTTAAAGCGTTCTTTGATAATGGAAGATGTAAAATATCACCCTTATTAAGATGCTTGTGAATGAGCTTGTCATTGTAATCCTATAATTGGACGCCTAGGGTCTTTTCAAATTCTCGCAATGGCCGTGACAGGGAATTATGTCATCTTTGAATCGTTTTTCACTTATGA
The DNA here is from genome assembly GCA_021397915.2 of Tor tambroides. Taxonomy (NCBI): domain Eukaryota; kingdom Metazoa; phylum Chordata; class Actinopteri; order Cypriniformes; family Cyprinidae; genus Tor; species Tor tambroides. The sequence continues at coordinate 12,008 of JAFVLL020002054.1, forward strand.
ACCATCTGAATGAACTGATTTACTAAAATAATTTAGCCTCGATATAACTTGCCAAACGCTTTTGTTTGTTATATTAAAACAGAATTATTTTAGTGAATTGGTTCATTCAGACATTCATGTGAATCAAAGCAGTCTGGACTAGGTTTATAAAGAATTGAGAACTCATTGTAAGTTTATTATGAGTTTAGAACAAACCCCAAAACTCTCATTTTGAGAAATATCAATGCAGTGCTGCCTGGAAAGCAATGTAATAATTTCGAATTTCAAGAAAAAGTAATCACTGTGGGATATAAAGCCAAATTCTCAATTCCCTCTTCCACGCTGCTTTTTGTAGCCATTGTTTCTCTGGTCTCTGATAAACACTATCAATATTGGGGTCTGCAGTTGGCTGATTAGAAACAATAATGAAATACCTGCTTGAGAAAACCCTGCTTTAATACTCCATAACACATTAAAGAATCAGAATGCTCTCAGAAGCCCTCCATCAAAGCATATATTATTGCCTCATATCTCTTTCATGCTTGTTTTATGGCTCTTGCATTAATTGCTGTTTATTTTTTCTCCACAACAAATGAAGCTGTGCTGAGTGAGTCTAAGAAAGTTAATGTGCCAAAAACAATGCCACCACAACACTGATGATCTGATTAAACAGTGCTTTCTCATCAGTTTTTGTTGTTTGACAAGCCACACTTTCAGTGTAGTCTTAATGAGTACGTTATTGATTCTTTCACAGAACTGACTCGTTGAGTAAACATGGAATCACTCGCTAAACCGATTCATTCAATACACAATGATTCATTCAGGAAACAAATGTGACTGAGTCACTGAATCACTCACTGAACCAATTTGTTCAGTAAACATGGTTTCATTCAGGAAATAAACAAATGATTAAGTCCCTGAATCACTCACTAAACCCATTCGTTCAATAAACAGCTTCATTCAGGAAATAAATATGTGATTGGATCACTGAATCACTCACTGAACTGATTTATTCAATAAACAGATTAATTCAGGAAAGAAACAAGTGATTGAGTCACTGAATCCTTCACTGAACCAATTTGTTCTATAAACACTGATTCATTTAGGAAATAAATGTGATAGTTTCGCTGAATAACTCACTGAACTGATTAATTCATTAAACACAGATTCATTCAGGAAATAAACATGTGATTGGGTCACTGAATCACTCACTGAACTGATTTGTTCAATAAACACAGATTCATTCAGGAAAGAAACAACTAATTGAGTCACTGAATCACTCACTAATCTGATTTGTTCTATAAACACTGATTCATTTAGAAAATAAACATGTGATTGGGTCACTGAATCACTCACTGAACTGATTCATTCAATACACATGGATTCATTCAGGAAATAAATGTGATTGAGTCACTGAATCACTCACTGAACCAATTTGCTCAATAAACATGGATTCATTCATTAAAAAAAGTGATTAAATCACTGAATCACTCACTAAACCCATTCGTTTAATAAACACAGATTCATTTAGGAAATAAACGTGATTGGGACACTGAATCACTCACTGAACTGATTTGTTCAATAAACACAGATTCATTCAGGAAAGAAACAACTAATTGAGTCACTGAATCACTCACTAATCTGATTTGTTCTATAAACACTGATTCATTTAGAAAATAAACATGTGATTGGGTCACTGAATCACTCACTGAACTGATTCATTCAATACACATGGATTCATTCAGGAAATAAATGTGATTGAGTCACTGAATCACTCACTGAACCAATTTGCTCAATAAACATGGATTCATTCATTAAAAAAAGTGATTAAATCACTGAATCACTCACTAAACCCATTCGTTTAATAAACACAGATTCATTTAGGAAATAAACATGATTGGGACACTGAATCACTCACTGAACCGCTTTGTTTTATAAGCACAGATTCATTTAGGAAATAAACATGATTGGATCACTGAATCACTCACTGAACTGATTTCTTGAATAACACAGATTAATTCAAGAAAGAAACAGCTGATTGAGTCACTGAATCCTTCACTGAACCAATTTGTTCTATAAACACTGATTCATTTAGGAAATATAAGTGATTGGGTCGCTGAAGCACTCGCTGAACCGATTTGTTCATTAAACACGGATTAATTCAAGAAATACACAACTGATTGAGTCACTGAATCACTCACTGGTCTGATTACTTCTGTAAACACTGATTCATTTAGGAAATAAACGTGATTGGGTCACTGAATCTCTCACTAAACCTTATTGTTTAACAACACTGATTCATTCAATAAAACAAATAACTATGAGTGAATCATTGAATAAGTTACTCAAATGGCATTTTCAAAACCGAATCATTAATTTAATTCATTATATAATAACACTAAATTCATTTAAAAAATAATAAAAAGCCAAACAGTGATAAAAAGGACAAGCTGCTGTGTTGATAATAATGTCGTCTTTTCCACCTGTCCTTTCTAATCAGGCCTTCTTTATTACATGTTCCCATGTGTCCTTTTTTCATCATACTACTTCCCTTTCCATTCTTCTCTAATATTTTTATGTTCTTTGCTCTAATAACAGCTGGTGACTCACTCAATTAGTGGGCTACGCAAAATCATTTATGTCAACTTTGAATGCATTCATTTGTCTATGGCGGGAATTAGTGGACAGCCGTACAAAAAGCCCTTCTCTTGCTTGCCATCGTAACAAGATGCAGAATAGATGATGTGAAATCTTTAGATTGAAGCCTAACAGTTTTATGGCCTGATGGACTCTTTGATAAGACGCCCCTAATGGGCTTGATCCATCTCAAGACAAAGCATGCGCCTCTTTAATCGCCTTTGAAGTGTTCAGTTACTAATGAATGAGAATTGGCTTCATTACAAAGATCTCAAGACAATAGATCCACTTTGAGACTTTGTGCAAGTTCTCTGCACAAACCCATGACATAATGTTAGTCTGGAGTTTGCCTCAATTTATAGGTCTTTTATTAATAATAATAATAATAATAATAATAATAATTTGTCTTGTACGTTTCAATTGTTCAAGTTTGTACAATATTTTTTAAAGAAATTAATGCTTTTATTCAACAGATGCATTAAATTGATCAAAAGGAACAGTAAAGACATTTATAATGTTACAAAAAGATTTATATTTCAAATAAATTGTTCTTTCAAAATTTCCATTCATAGAAGAATCCACAGAAAAATGTAGCATTGTTTCCTTTAAAATATTAAATAGCACAACTGTTTTCAACATAATAATATGAAATGTTCTTAAAGCAGCAATTCCGCATATTAGAATGATTTCTGAAGGATCATGTGATACTGAAAACTGGAGTAATGATGCTGAAAATTTAGCTTTGCATCACAAGAATAAATTACATTTTAAAATATATACAAAAATTAGGGCTGTCAAACAGTTAATCACAATTAATTGTGATTAATCACGATTAATTGCATCCAAAATAAAAGTTTGTTTAGCTATATGTGTGTACTGTGTATATTTATTATGTATATATAAATAAGCACACATGCACGTATACAAAAATGTTTTATATACATATATATATGACCCTGGACCACAAAATCAGTCATAAGGGTCAATTTTGTGAAATTGATATTTATACATCTGAAAGCCGGATAAATAAGTTTTCCAGTTTGTTAGGATAGGACAATATTTGGCCGAGATACAACTATTTGGAAATCTGGAATCTGAGGGTAGAAAAAAATCTAAATACTGGGAAAATCTCCTTTAAAGTTGTCCAAATGAAGTTCTTAGCAATGCATATTACTAATCAAAAAATTAAGTTTTGATATATTTACAGTAGGAAATTTACTAAATATCTTCATCTTCATCATGATCTTTACTTAATATCCTAATGATTTTTGGCATAAAAGAAAAATCGATAATTTTGACCCATACAATGTATTTTTGGCTATTGCTACAAATATACCCATGCTACTTAAGACTGGTTTTGTGGTCCAGAGTCACACACATATATATATATGTATATATATATATATATATATATATATATATATACAGTGTATATATATATATATATATATATGTACATGCATGTGTTTGTATTTTCATTTACTTTGGCTACGATTAATTGTGATTAATTATTTGACAACTTTAAAACTTTTTTTAATGTAATATTTCACGATATCAAAATATTTTGATCAAATAAATGCAGCCTTGATGCAGCAAAGGAGACTCCAAAAATATATATAAAAAATCTTCCCAACCTCAAACCTTTACACTTTGTAATCTATCACATTTTGTGTACATTTTCATGTAGTTTGAATTGTAAGTTGTTATATATGATCTACATTCAGAAAAAAAAAAGGGAAAATGCAAACGTCTAGAATCTTGCCTGCTTGTGTATGAGACCCAGTGTTATTTAAGTGTGCGAGAAGCAAAATATTAGCAGACGCGTTTGTAAATCTGTCGGCTGGCAAGATTTCCCTCCTGTTGAGAGTGTTAAACCCAAGGCCAGCAGATTCGATCACAGATGTGGCGTTGTTCCAAAATGACTTTTATCAGGCAACAAACTGTCTGCGGTCACTCTCAGCCGCCTGTACGATGCCTCCTGCCAAATCCTGGGAATATTAGTGCTTGAGGAGCTAGAGATGCTGCGTGAAATGCTTTCAGAAAACTTAGATGAAGTGCTGTGGATATCAGAGATCCCTGACAGCCAAAAGAGAGTTTTAAAATATAATTACACCTAATATAAAACTTAGAAACTGTTCTGTCATTATTTACTCACCCACATGTCACTTTTGCAAATTGCTGTTGTTGTACTTTTCCTGTGGAACACAAGAAATTTTGAAGAATTAAAAAGTGTGTTGTCAAATCAGATAAAATTCACATTTTAATAAGCTCCAAAATGATGGCTAAAGTGCTTACACATGAAAAACGCCTCCAGTTAAAAAAATTATACAGATAAAGGTGACATCCCTTTTGTGTAGAGGCTGTTGTGATCGTTATGAAAGAGCTCATTGATTTGAAGCATCTGTTGTGTGGGCATTGACCCGCTGCCCCCTGCCACAACATTTTTGCTTTTTATGAAAATGAATTCATGGCGGTCTTGATTCATTAGTGGACAAAACTAATTGTTTTCTCACTCACAGCGACAGGAAGGATGAGGGCATTCATCAAACTTCAAATTAAGAGGAACCAAAGAGAGAAGCCAGTGGGGAAAAAAATCAGAGATTTATGAGCGTCTCTCGCATGCGGATGCTGCCTTACATCCACCTCAGTGTTTGCTGAGCATTTCTAGGCTGTTTACAAGTAGAAAATGATCCCGGCCATCATTTCACCACACTTGGAGGCGTTTAGTAATTTGTAATGCCATTTTGATACACTACTGCCCAAATACATCCCGAGTGCAGTGACCCAATTAAATTCTGCGGCCCAAATAACTACACATTATTTGTTTGGTGCTTCAGAAGAGGCTGATTACTCTCAGAAACTATATATCTATTATATAATAAGGATACATAATATATATATATATATATATATATATATATATATATATATATAATTACACTATATATAATTTTTATATATACTAAATATTACATAAGTAAAAATATTACTTATATAGATTTTGCATGAAATGTGTACAGTTAATTATTATAACTACTTTGTATAGTTAGCAGTAAAATATTCACTACACACACACAGATAAAAATAAAAATATGATAAAGGCTAAATATTAAATATGTAAAATAAATAAAATTAATGTATTTATTTCTAAATGTAATTTATTATTATTATTATTATTATTATACATTTGATGTATAATTATTAGTTATTAATGAATAAAAAAAATATTAAAAACATTTTACATTTCTAAAAGAAGTAAAATCTATCAATTACATTTAATTATTATTATGAAGTTGGTAATACAAATAAGATTCAATATTCACTATCTAATTCACAGTTTAATTTTATAATTATTCATTATCATAGTTAGCACTTTCTACAGTTACCAATACAACTAAAAGACTGACTATGGTTAGCACTATTTATATACGCATAAATTACGTAAGTATAAATAAAATATAAAATATGAAAAAAATGTTTATTATTACTTAGCAGTACAATATTTACTACACAGAAATATTAATAAAAATAAAAAATATGATTCAAAGGTTAAATATTAAATATAGTAAAATAAATAAGAATGAATGTATTTGTTATTATATGTATTTATTTATTACTATAAAGGTAAAAGTACAAATACATGATTCATAATATACACAAATTTTATATGTAATATTAATATTATAGTTAGTACTTTTAGCAGTAAAACATTCACTGCATATGTGTGTGTATAATTATTGAAACTAATAAGTAATTTAAAATACTACATTGTATATACACTAAATATTACATTTGTAAAATAAAATGTGTTTGTTATTATGAAGTTATTATTATAAAGTAGTAAAAAAAAAAGATATGATTTACTATAGAGAGAGAGACTTTAGATTTGTGCTATATATACACTTAATAATTATAGCTAGAACTTTGTAGAGTTAGTAGTACATACAAATATATATACACATATATACATACTGTTGAAAATCACTAGAATGAGTGACTTGAACACATGACTTGACTTCCTTACACATTGTGCTGCCTACACACGACGCTGTAACAGTGATGCTAATGCAAACTGTCAACGCTGTGATGTCAGGAGCAGAGGATAATATTTCCCAGAGGGTTTTGTCACCTCCTGCTGTCAAGAGCCCTCCTCACAAAAAGATCAATGTCCATAATATGATATCCCATGAGACAACGCTGCTCCGTAATGTGCACGAGCAGCAGAAAGCCACCAAGAAACCGTTAACCGCTGCAATACACCAGTACATTTTCACATTAAACAATAAGAATGTGCATACGTGGATTTTATCGCATGTGACCATTGCCTTGCATGAAGGTATATTAAGTTTCTTTGTAGATATTAACATGATTTATGATGAAAATGAACCTGAGTCAACATAGTTTGAAAGTAAATGTACATCCCTAGAGGAGATTTTAACTTATGGGAATATGATAGGGAAGCCTTAAAATATGCCTGATGAAAGAAACACGCTGTGTCAGCAATGTATTTCATTTAAGACAAAGTACAAGGGTAAAATTTCGACAAGGCCTTGAATAGAGTCTTGTCAGAGGTTCAGCACATCTTTAAATTAGCTGGGAGTAGATGTTCAGATAAGCATATTACACATAATGATAAACACACTCCAAAATGTCAGACACTGCAGTGGGATTCACATACTGAGTCATCTATTACAATAATACGCTAATGTGACGCTCAGTCATCTTGCAAAAATCGTCCAAGCAGCAGCACTTAATAAACAAAAATGTATTCAATTGGCAGCCAGCAGAAACTATAAAAACAAAGTCAAATACTAATATCAAACTTGCATGCATGTCTTTTTGCAAATGAAATTCTGTCCAAAGCTTCCCTTTTAAGTAAACAGGCTTTCAGTATCATTAATTGTACTGCAGGTTTTACAGTATTTGTTTGTTTTAGTTTTAATTGCCTTAATTTTAACGGATGGGGCTGAGTAGATTTGGCAAAACAGCATGGGAATTTAATGCGAACCTATTAGCATTCATAGGCATTTATATATAAAGTATGCTTCTAGCACAAACACATTTTCTGTTTGGATAGACACTGACATGTACAATATGAGGTCATTGAATTGGCTGTTTTTAATGCATTTCTAATTAATTACATTAAAACTAATGCATGTAACTAACTGTACAACTACCATTTCATTCAGTTTTGTATGATTTTTTGTCATGCATATCAGTTAATGAATAAAACACTGTAATTCCTCTTTCACCTATATTTAATTCATTGAATGCAACAAATAGTGCAAATGACTTTTTTTATTATTTCCATGTGTATTTAAACTATTTAATGTAGGTATAATAATAAGAATAAGAATAATAATACACACACAAACCAAATTAATAATTAATAAAAAGTACTAAAACATAAATTTTATATTTGCTAAATTTTACATTTGTAAAAAAGTAAATTATTATGAATTATTTTAAGAACATAATAGTACAATAAAATGTTTACAATTAAATTAAATTGCAATGTACAATTAAATGTTTATATAGATTTTAAATTTATATACAAGTAATTATATAGTTAATCATTTTTACCTTTAATGATATAGTTAATAATACTATATATATATATATATATATATGACGTTGTAAATGCACATAAATAAATAACATAAAAGATGATACATTTTAGATGGTGTCAATATGTTATGCTTATCCAAACATACTAAAATATGTATGTACAATTTAAATACAAATATGAATCACTGACAGAAATATGTCTATTCTATATGTGCTGTTCAACGCTATTTTTAGTTCAAGGAGCAAATATATAGAAAACAGCAAGATAATATGTACAATTTTTGTCACCCAGCTCAACCTGCTACAGTAGCCACGCCCCAAACTCACGCTATAGGTCGAGCTGAAATGATTGACAGATCTGAGTGGACTGATTTGGTGGTGCCTAGGAGACTCAATGTTTACACTTATAGGGGAGATGAACCCATAAACGGCATACTTATAGTAGTCAATGACCAATAAACCATTTTAAGTGAATGTATTTTGACATTAAAAATCTTACAAACTTCACCTTCAGGTACATAGTGTATAGTACAGCTTCCTCTATGACTTCTATCCCTTTTTCCTCTGCTCTGTTCTTCTTCTCAATCAGTATTGAAATTGTATTCGTCATCTAACTAGCCATCAGTCAGATAAGTCACATTTCATTCTCTCCGACAACTGCGGCGCGTTGCGTGCCTGCGGGCTCTGACTGCAGGGCCTGCTAACCACTTCTCTTATCTCTCCAACTGTGCTGCCATCAGTCAATGAGATCGCCTCAAACCATTGGCATCCACTTCTCCAACTCTCAAGTCAATTACCCAGCTCCTGACTTATTCAACGAGGACGTCTTTGTTATGAATTAAAATTTAATTGCTAGTTTTGCAGACTTATCCCAGAATGTAACCAATATTGCCGTACCTTGAGAGCGTCCACAGAAAGAACAGCAGGTTTATTTCTGGGTGCAATGGCTCTGTTTCATAGAAGCTGTTCATTAGGACAAGGTGGAAGGCCGCTGTTTTAGAAAATGTGGCTGAAAGCAAGCCGCAAATTTGCCTCTGGTGCTTTTCTGAGAATTTTAATGGCTTTTCTTAAACGGGGAAAAATACAAAAGATGTGTTTTCAATGACATGTAGATCTGGAAGGTGGTTAATAATAGCACAATTATGTGTTCTGAATGTCTCCACCATTGGTCATGGCTACCAGCAAATCTTAACAGGGTGGTGCTGAATGTCTGGTCTTTGTCAGAGTGAATCTTAAGGTGCTTCTTTAAGCCCAGTACACACCAAGCCGACGCCGACGAACTAGTGGCGACGAAAGCAAACTGCGGGGTCGGCCGACGTCGGCAGCGTCTGGTTCCTAAAGCCCGGGACACACCAAGCCGACGCCGATGAACTAGTGGCGACGAAAGCAAACTGCGGGGTCGGCCTTCGTCGGCAGCGTCTGGTTCCTAAGTTGCCCTGACACACCAAGCCGATGCTCGACACCCGACGGCCAAATAGCACGTCCGTTCTACGCCTGGGTAAAAAGAAATGCCTAATCAATTCATCTTCACTTGCCTCGTTCCAGACAGCCATATCTTTTTTTAAATAATCACGTATCGGAATGAGAAATGCAAACAAATAAGATGAGCGTTCTGTGTGTTCCCTCTTGACTTCGTTGTTTACTTCGTCACTTCCGGGGGTTTTTCTCGTGCACTGTTTCGCCAGCTGAACAGCCAATCAGAATGATCAGATGGCCCGACCGACGAGCTCCGACGCCGATTCAACATGTCGAATCGGCCGAAAACAAGCCGACGAGGACCAACTTCAGCCGACAGTGTGGAACACACTGAGAAAACTTAGTCGGCCGACGAACAAAAACTGCCCGTCGGCCGACCATCGGCTTGGTGTGTACCGGCCTTAAGGAGGAGTTAATTAAGAGTTCATCCATTTTACGTTTCCTTCTAATCCACCCTGACAAATGAATGAATGAATGAATGAATGAATGAATGAACAAATGAAGTCCACCCTTTCCGAACATTTCATGCTATCTGTTGAGTTTATCCAATAGCATATTACCTGGGTTTCCATCTCTTAAGTTGCGAATTTAACTGATGTGCAAAATTGGAATATTGCATAAAACATTTGCAAATGAACACCATTTCCTGATAAACTGGCACTAAATATATCAACGCCACTGAATATAATAATTTTCAAATATAATAAATTACTTGCACCTCAGAACGAGCAGATGAAACACAATAAATCCGGTCATTGCTTTCGGAAGTGAATGCCAACTGTTTGGTAGACCTTTCTGAGCATTTCATAATGACCATAACATTTCACAACAAAATCGGTCCACTGGTTAGTCAGATTATGATGTTCCATGACGCAAAGTCACATGACTTTTTGAACACTCATGCGGAATTTATGATGTGTTTCCATCTGTGATTATTTGTATTAACCGTTTTTTGCAAGTCAAAAAACAACTTAAGTGGGTGCAAGGACTTTTTTGCGAATTAGAGAATTTATTTTCTAAATTTGGCCTTTCCATCAATTGTTTTTGATGCAATACTTCAAAATGTGCATAAAAAGAGGATGATGGAAACATAGCTATTGAAAAATAGACCTGTGTGAACCATTTAAGGAGCAGGGACAATATCAAATAATATAAAAATCTGATGATTATATGCACAGTACATATGATACATACCATTTTATACATTACTTCCAGCTTTCAAATTTGATTCAGTGTAACACTGTTTGTGTTACTTACTTCATTATGCCAGTAGGGGGAGATAAGTGATTGGAATTATGAGTCATCAAATGATTCATTCAACCAATTTGTTCAAAGCAAAATGTCACTAAAGCATTTACTTAACCAAATTGTTCAAACACAAACAAAACAATTGACTGTCTTTATCAGTGAGTCAATAAATCTTAAAAAAAAAAATTGCCACCTTGTAAAATATGTATGATTTTTCACAAAATGTACAAATCCACACAGGGCAGGTTGTACAAATTTGTATGAATTGGCCACCTTGTAAAATATGTACAAATTGCCATGAGATCGGGTAGTATGCAATAAACAGTATGCTAAAAGAGTAGTATGTTCGAATTCATTATATTCGGGGAAAAAAAATAGGCAAAAAGTACCCAGATGACTTACTACTTCCACTGGGATTCTGAAGTGTGCATTTGATGGACACTTTACTATCCCATGAGGCCACGGGAAAGGATTTGTGAATGGCAGTGAAGCTATGCAACTGATGCTGGTAGGTCACATGACAGTAGGTGGATTTAGTACATCTGAATTTCATTCATACTATATAGAACTTACTTTTTAACGGTTGCAAAGTATGTTCAAATGTAGCACCAACTCAGATTTCAGATGCACCAACCACTATTAGGTGTTTTTCACGTGGTAACGGTTCTTCCTTATTTGGAATTAGCAGAGGTGGGTAGAGTACCCAAAAACTGTACTCAAGTAAAAGTAAAAGTACTTGTAGAAATATTTACTCAAGTAAAAGTAAAAGTAATAGTCTGAATAATTACTTGAGTAAGAGTAAAAAAGTATCGGATAAAAAAACTACTCAAGTAGTTAGTTACTAGTTACTTTGGATCATATACTGAATATAGTCTATTTTTATTTAGATATATAGATATTTAGATAAAATTTATACATACACACACACTGCCGTTCAAAAGATGTTTTTTTTTTAAATTTATTTCAGTGATGCAAATCTGAATTTTTATCAGCCTTTAAGCCAGTCTTCAGTGTCACATAATCCTTCAGAAATCATTCCAATATGTTGATTTATTATCAGTGCTGTTCTTTTTAAGTATTCTATTCATAAAAAGATCCTGCCCAAAATGTCACAGGTTCAAAAAAAGCAACAAAACCCTGGAAAAAAACAGCATATAACTGGTACAGGTATGTTTTGAAGCATGGGATTGACTGGTTTAGCTGGTTTAGCTGGTCCTTTGCTGGTTTATGCTGGTCCTTAGCTGGTTTAAGCTGGTCATGCTGGTCCTAAAATGGTCCCACCAGCTTAAGACCAGTAATTGACCAGCATAAACCAGCCCAACCAGCATCCCAGCTAACAAAACATACCTAACTAGCATATGCTGTTTTTTTCAACAACACTGATAATAAATCAATATATTAATGATTGCTTTGAAAGGATCATATGACTCTGAAAACTGGAATAACAGCTGATAAAAATTCAGATTTGTATCAGATTGAATTAAATTATATTTTTAAGTATATTAGTAATATTTATTCAATTAATTAATTGTGTATATATATATAATCCTCTGACATCGGAGAAAGAGAGAAATCTCCTCACATGACCCGGTACAGAACATCTGAACATAAAGGAAATAAATATGACGGATCTACTCTCCGTCTGTTCCGCAAAATGTAAATAATGTAGCCTTTATTTCTGGGTAAGCTTTAAATATTGTAGAAAATATCAATATTTTCTGGCGTCTAGGCAAAGGCATTCTCCTGGAACTAACTTGTGGGTTTGGCGGGTGTTCATTTCAGACTCTGTGACAGCTTATTTAATGAATAAATTCTAGATTGTATTTAATGTATAACATAAGACATTTACAACAAACTGGTAACGTCATGGCGGTGGTATCGTAATGAATTGAATCTATAGTTGTGTGGAACCGACAGCACACATGTGTGTTCAATCTAATAAAGATCTTCTATAGCTAGCAAACCATAGCCTTTGCAGATTTTCTTTCATACTGACTGTAGATCCAAAGCCATTGTCTTCAACGCTCTTGATGTTTCTTGAAACTTTTTCGGTTATCGTGAGTGAGAACCGCTTCAGCGACTCGCGCGTCCGCGGCAGAGAACTGAACGAATCATTCAAACTGATTCGCGAACCGATTCACTGGTTTGCCAACTGGTTTGATCGAGCCTTCGAAACAGAATTGACCTCAAAGAATGAATCATTCGCGAACAGGAACGTATTCTCTCATTGCCCAAGAAAAGACGGCGCGTTTTGGAATAAATTGAAGCATTTTAACTTTATTATTACGTAATGCATTACATAAAGTAATCTAGAGGAGCGTCACAGTATCACAGTAACTAAGTAAAAGTACCGTTTTTTCACTAAAAATGTACTTGAGTAAGAGTAAAAGTACCCATTTTTAAATATACTCTAAAAGTATTAGTTACCCAAAAAATTTACTCAAGTAAATGTAACGAAGTAAATGTAACTCGTTACTACCCACCTCTGGGAATTAGAACTATACAATCTAACTGGCAATACTGTAATATAGACTATTCAATATTAGGGTAATAGATTTTAACTAAAAATGATATTTGATTGTAATATGTTGTTTCACTGCAAAAAAAAAAAAAAAAAAGCATCCCAAGCATCTGTACAGGCACTCGTTCAATTGTTCTTTACAGGTTCATTTAAATAAACTGTCCAAACAAACCGATTCACGACTTTCTTCATATTAAAATTGAGAAAAAGATATATTGCCAGCATAGCAAGCAAAATTAATCTCAATCACTGGCGTGAAAAGCATAAACCTGATAAGATAACATAGAACTACATAGAAGGAGGTTTAATAGAAGTCTAATCGCGAGGTGAGAGCTTGTGTTTTTTTTCTGCATGGGTCAGCAGCAAGCAACCGCAGGACTAAGAATAATGGTCTATTGGCCTATAAACATTTGGTGTGGTGATACGTTATGGCTTAGAGCGACCAACTTCACTGTGTTGTTTTTCAAACGCCTCACTGGCACTATGGACCATCTCTAATTTAGATGAGATACGATAAATAGCTGCATAAGCAAATTGCAACGGCATCATTGAAATGGAGAACGGCATTTGATGGTGACCACTGGCTGCAGGTACAAAGTTTTGAGGATACCTTAGTTTGTAGTCCATTACAATAAATGGGTCAATATCAGCAGAGTGCCTTTCAATCCTCACAATACTCAGAAATTCTGGTTTTAATTTCCCATTCGCTTTATGTCATGTCATAAATAGTAGACACTCAAGTACTATAGAAACATTAGCTGCGCTCGCACACATTTTTTTTTTAGATAATTATGGGCCATTATTCGAAGCATAAACCATAAGATATGCCCACCCTGTCATGGACATATATATTACTGTTAATATGTTTTCATTGCAAAATTAAGATGCAAATTATATTTTCTGAAAGGTATGATGTCCCTTTCCTAAACAGGGTTATTTGTTTGCTTTCAAATTATAAATACATAAAAAGATTTTATGTAAACCATGTGTTTTTAAAGAAAAATAATTTGCACATGTATTTTTTTCTTATTTTGAGAAAACTGTGATATTTGGATGCAGTTTTTTGTTTGCATGTTATTGCCCCCACATCTAGCTATTGAGTGGCCGACAGGGTGGATATTTTGAGCTTCAATTAGCATATTAGCTTACAACAAACTGTGACTAGCTAAATAGTTAGTCTGGTTGTTGAAGAGAATTTGGTATATATAAACTTACATATTTTGAAAATACTGTATTCTAATCACTTCTTGCATATTTTATGCCGACAGGGTGGACATGTTAAGCTTAGGAAAAGCAAGTAAGCAAACTCATAAGAAGAAAATTTGTCAATTGAAAAGTCACCAACTTACTCACCTCAGCCGTTGAAATTCCCACCACTGAAGAGACAAAAAATCTGTTGTCCTGATGACACTAAAGGGGATGGCCTTTTTTAATGAGGCGGATTCCCCAATATGACAGCGTGGACAACCATTCAAGGAACATGGACAAACTCTTCTTTTTTATTAAATAAAAATATCGTTTTTATTACCAAATGATCAATACACTCAAATATTAATAGGAGAACAACATTTTTTAAATTTTATGATTTGACAATATTCTACTATTATTCAAATTTAATGAGCAGTGCATGGGACATAGCAAAATAACATGCATCCTCTTACAAAAATCTAAAAAAAAAAAAATCTAGAAAATGTATCTAAAGAGCCAAGTAATGCTTTTGTTATGAATATAAAAACTTAGCCTAATATAACACACCCTTGCATAGTCATTTTTATGTTATCATAGCAAATTAATTATGTACAGGACACCAAAAGGCACCCTACAGTGATATTGACCCAAATGTATTCGCTTGGCAAAATCTGTATTTGTAACATTGTAGCCTATAATATTACATGAAATATTCAAAGCTTTATTGGACAGGTGCAATTTAAAACCTGCTCAATGCCAGTTGCATTTGCCTGTGGTTGTTCAAAAGCTTTCTGCTGGCAGATTAAAATGGATGTTGAGTAGAATAAAGAATGCAGTGATTTCTCCCTTGACATTTCATGTGTATTTTTTGACATTTTGAGAGGTGAAGATTCCCACTGTTTTCATCATGTTGATCATGTTGTACGGTCAGTGCCGGGCCATTCCTAATTCGTCACGGACTTTTTCAACCTCTCAGGCATCAAATCCGTGCGTTTTCACGGCATACGATCTCTATGAAGACTTCGCTTTCATCTCACTTGACAATCAATACTGAGTTCAAACAGAACTCAGTTTTGCATTCCATTGCTCTGCTTTTCCGGCATTCTTCTATGTAAACAACATGAGCTAAACTGAAGTATTTGACCATTGGACTCGCAGCTTTTGCAATGTCTCGCCACGTGTCTAGAACACTGTGTCAAATAAAATAAGTTCAACTTTTAAAACAAATGTCTTATTTTTGTTATTTTCAATTGCATTGCCCTGCCTACATGTTCTATATATCAACTGTAATTTTCAAAGAAACTTTCTGCTTCTTTATGAATATTAGAATGATTTTCTTATAACATCATCAATCAAATGATAGACAGCTAAAATGAAACTCTCTACAGGTTCATCTCGTTTGGATATTAAAAAATCAATACATTTTAAAGACCTAGTAAAATGACTTGAAGACTAGTTCCACTTCAGGAACTCGAGCAGCGAAACGCTATGGGAACGCCTTCAGCGTGACCACGCTCTGAACCACATGTGTAATCAGTCCAATGGATGGGCGAGACGTCACGGGCAGGGTGATGTAATGACCAGGAATCTTAAAAGCATGTGCGGTGGAACCGGCGTCAGCTTTCTGTCATTCAGCAAGCGCTCTGTGTGTGTCAGTCATCTGTGTTGTGTTGCGCCAGTGCGTAACTTTCTTGTTTTGAATTATGTCGAAAGTTGCGGCTAAGTCCAAGCACTCTAAGGGCGAGAGCAGATCGACGTTATAGGCTGTGTTCCTCCCTGCCTCCGCTAAATTACTGGTGGGGATATACACAGGGTGCTTCTCAAACGGAAGGCTGCATCCTACCGAGGCTGTGTCCTTCCTAGTTCAGTCCTTCAGTGTCTTGTAGGCTAGAGTCCTCCTCGGCATATAAACGCTAGAATGAGACGCTCTAGTAACGCTATGTCACATATGTTCCCACCCTCACCGTCACAGCACGAAAATACTAATAAAACTTAGTTTTGAAAAAATACTTTGTATTACAAATTTTTATATTATTTGGCTTTCTATTAATGCAGTACAATGAAGACAGCAGTCTACAGTCTCCCCATGGCTTAAGTTATTAGCAGTTTAGCGTTTATTGAGTAATTTACACCAAAACAAAAAATAACATCTATGCTTTCATGTCTGAAAACATTACTTTTGTCTTACATTTCATAATAAATTCATTTTCGTCAGTTTATTTTCATGAAATGGAATGGGTACAAAGGATTGTGGGTGACTGAAGGTCGCAAAAGATACATCCCATGCATCCTTCAAATTCAGCTGAATGAAGGACGCAAAACGAAGGCTGCCTTCCAAAGATCCTTCCGTTTGAGATGGACTTCAGCGACATTTGATGACGTTTGATGATCTCCATCCTTCCCCATCACAGGGAGTTCCTGAGGTTTGCTTTGGGGGCAAAGTTTACCTATACTGGGTTCTTCCTTTCGGACTTGCACTCTCACCCCGCACTTTCACGTAGTGTGTGGATGCTGCTCTGGCTCCTCTGTGACTCCAGGGCATCTGCATACTCAACCACATCGACGTTTGGTTGATATTAGCTGTTGAGGCAGGGGCCAAGGCCTGGGGAATGGAGGCTCCACTCCGAGGTGGTGAAGCAGATATGGAGAGTTTTTGGCCAGGCTCAGGTGGACCTGTTTGCGACTCGAGAGACATCGCACTGTCCCCTCTGGTTCTCTCTGAGTCATCCAGCTCCACTGGGGCTGGATGCCATGGTACAGACTTGGCCGAGGCTGTATGCCTTTCCCCTGATCGCTTTGCTCCCGGGAGTACTGGAGAGAGTGTGCCGGGACAGAGTCCGTCTTCTGCTAGTAGCCCCGTTCTGGTCGGGCCGGACCTGATTTCTCTCCTCGACGGCTCTCCATGGGAGATTCCCGTCAGGAGGGATCTCCTCTCACAGGCAGGGGGCATTATCATCCACCCTCGCCCGGAGCTGTGGAAGCTGTGGGTGTGCCTCTGGGGGCATAGCTCATAGCTTCCGGTTTCTCAACCGAGGTTGTTGAGACCATCCTCCAATCCAGAGTTCCCTCAACGAGGGAACTGTACGCCTTGAAGTAGAAGCTTTTCACTTCTTGGTGCAGGTTCGACCCAGTTAACGGCCCAGTTGGTACAGTGCTGGAGTTCCTGCAGGCCCGATTCTCCGCAGGGTTGACCAACTCCACCCTGAAGGTCTACGTGGTGGCTATAGTGGCCTACCATGCCCCTCTTGGTGGCCAGTCAGTGGTCAGATGCCCCCTAGTTACACGTTTCCTCTGCGGTGCGCTGAGGCTGAGGCCTCTGGCCAGAGAAGCTTATGCTAGTGGTGGATAAGGATGCTATTCCATAGCCTTGAGTCACTCCTCCAGAAGTTGGCCTTCGGTACGCGGGCCCCGCCCACTTTAGCCACTCCCGGCTCCTCTGTTCTCTCGCCTTAGTTGTGCTCTTCCACACTAGGCAGGGATTTGAAAGTCTGGTGGCGTGGGCATCTCGTTCCCATCTCCAGGTTACGTATGTAACCATGGTTCCCCGAGGGAACGAGACGCTGCGTCTCAGGGCCATACTTCCGGCATCCCTGCGAACGCTTGCCGGTTCTACCGCACATGCTTTTAAGCTTCATGGTCATTACGTCACCCTGCCCGTGACGTCTCGCCCATCCATTGGACTGATTACACATGTGGTTCAGAGTGTGGTCACGCTGAAGGCGTTCCCATATCGTTTTGACGCAGTGTCTCATTCCCTTGAGGAACTGTGGTTACATACGTAACCTGGAGACGTTTTCTTTCCTGTGTTGATTTATAGTACATTGCATTCAAAGTAAACATTTGGTCAGATTTGTGTTTCCTTGCATGGGAATTGAATTAATGATAATATTTTTATATGCCCCTATTTTATTTGCACTACTAACTTATAATAATACTAATTAAACTTACTAATAATAGTAATTAAATACATTTCATTCATTTTACAAATATAAAATTGAGCATATATAAAATAAATGGTTTATTAGTTTATACTTGTGAAAGATATTTATCTACATTCCTGACATTTAAAGCTATTATTAATTTGTATATATATATATATATATATATATATATAAACAGAGATATGAAGTAGCAACAGAGCAACTTTCATTTATGTAGAATTAAATCACCAAATTTCAAGACACTGTTACATTCCGATAACGTTTTTGCCAAGTGGCTGGCAGATACATTTCAAAACAATGTGCGTTTGGAGAGCTACCATGTTCCTGTGATTACAAATATGGGACAGCACTGTTTGGGAAATTGGAAATGACACAGAGGGTTAAAACAGAGGTTAATTGCAGAAACCCACGATTTACCACCCAACAAAATTATTAAATCCATACAAACGCCCGGCCCTAAACGTCTCCTTTGGGTCACTTTCTTTCTTCTAACATATTCCTGGAAAGAATGGAAAATTTAATGGAGATTGGGTCCAAAAATGATGTGAAGGATATATTTTACAGACGGGTGATGACAACCTAAACCTTTTTTTTTTTTCGCTTTTAGAAAGAGGAATGAGATCTCTAGGGAGGATATGTTTGGTGAATTATAAAGGCTCCTCTAACATGTCACCTCCTCACTGGCTGCTGACCAGGCAAAGGCAACTGGAAGCAACAGATAAGAGGCCAGAAATATGTCAGAAGGATTTCCACAGAGAGAGAGAGTGAGTGTGAAAGAAATAGAGCGAGGGAGAGAAAAAGAGAGCGATATGAACGAGTAAAGAGGTGCTGTTAGAGTTTGAGGGAGTCAAACAGGCAGGACACAAAGGTAAAATCAATGTCCCCTTTAAGCCATAATCAATAGTCTTCACTGCGTAAAACACAAGAAAGAGAAAAGGAAATCAGCGCTTTAGTGTTCCCCATTCATTACGGCACAGTCGCACACACACACACACACACACACACATTTATATATATATATATATATATATTTATATATATATCTACGCACATGGCACACTCACCAGTGCCATTATTTATAACTGTCACATTGTAAAATACAAACTGTGTGGTGAATTTATGGTTTACCTCCTACAGCGACCTCAGCCAGGAAGGGGATGCAGAAGGAGACCAAATCTGCTTGGGTTTTTTGGTGACATGGAGGGCCCTTTGAAGATCAAATGGTTTCAGAGGGAGTATCGGGGCCCCTTGGTCGAGCGTAATTAAAACCTGGGTGAGACAGACATGCGGCGGAGCGATAATGAGACGAGGCTGTTTCTCTGCTAATCCTCCCTAATTATGTTTAGCCATAAGGTCGAGCCTCCACAAACAACAAGCGTCGCCCTCTAGAAAATCACATAACAGAGCTTTCTTGAGCTCAGGATCGAAGGTGCGTCTTAGTGCTCATCTAGGACAAGATCCCTGCATGTAAATCCTGACCTCAAGTGCTTTCAAAGAACCTGTGGAGCATGTGTCAGATCTGGACAAAAACAAATGTAGATTGACAGGTTTTCTGAGCCAACAAAATCCTATGGGGTGACTGGGGCTAGTTGTCACATTCATTACTTTGACTTTATACCTCACATTGTGTTTTTGTATCTCAAAATCACAACTTTATTTCTTGTAATATTGACTTTATATCTTAGAATTGCAACTTTTTTTCTCATAACTGAGAGTATATCTCAAAAATTCAACTTTATATCTCATAATTTCAACTTTATAACTGTGACTTAATAGATCACAAAGCTTCAACCTTATGTCACGTAGGGCTGTAGTCAAGTCCACCTTTGTCGAGTCCAAGACAAGTCTAAGACCAGGACTATCGAGTCCAAGTCAAGTCCAAGTCCAAGAGGTTCGAGTCCAAGTCAAGTCCAAGTCCAAATGAGACAGTCAAAACAGAGAAAGAAAAAAAGAATCTTCTTCAAAACCACATACTTAACTATTGATAATTTATGTGATACGAGAGACAGCATATCTTCTATTCTAAGATAATCATTTTGCATTATTATTTGTAATGATCTAAAAGCATGTGCAGCAACACTGTAGGATCAAATTAGGCTATTTTATTTACTTTAGGTCACATAAGCTTAAGTGCAACTTCACATTTTCATCATTTTTATTATAGTGTAACAATCACATTCTGGGCTGCCAATGGAAAATATTACAAATAACAAGCAACATAAGTATACAAAAAAAAAAATCAACATGTTCTCATTCTTGAACTTGTTACTTGTTCTAAAGTAGGGTGTCCAAACTCAGTCCTATGAGGCCGGTGTCCTGCAGAGTTTAGCTCCAACTTGCCTCAAAACACCTGCCTGAAAGTTTCTAGTATGCTTAGATTAGCTGTTTCAGCTGTGTTTGATTAGGGTTGGAGTTGAACTCTGCAGAACACCAGCCATCCAGGACGAAGTTTCGAGACCTCTGTCCTAAAGAAACCATAGTATAATATAACCCTCCCAAGCAAGGCTGTGTAGCATATAAACACCTTCAGGTCTGTGTGTCTGTGTGTGGATTTGTTTGCTGTTTGCCTTAGGCCATATAATATAGGTGCTATATAATATATACATCCCCCGGGGATGGGGGAT
>JAFVLL020002055.1:0-24563 GCA_021397915.2 Tor tambroides
ATATATATATATATATATATATATATATATACTGCAGTTATTGTAATATAAAGCGGAGGAGGGTTTGCATTCCATCATGATATCAAATGAAACCTCACTATTGTGTGCTACTTGAACTTGACATCCGATACAGTAAGCATTTGACTTCCATTCATTGCTTTCTGTATTTGCAATATATAACACAGTCATGCTCGCGAATGCTAAATTACAAGAACCACCTTACCTGAGGATATATATGAAATGCAAACCCTTACATGCTTCAGCAGTGGACTAAAGGTGGAAAGCTTATGAAACTGTGTATTTGTCAACTGTTTTATACCTTCACTGATGGCACAGCTTGGCTACAAGCAATTAGCAACTGCTCATCAACATTCTGTAGCACTCATGCTAACACTGCCATGCTAGCCTCTCATGTGCCAAAATGGTCTTCACCTCCATTTCATTTGTCCTCAGGAATAG
The DNA here is from genome assembly GCA_021397915.2 of Tor tambroides. NCBI lineage: Eukaryota > Metazoa > Chordata > Actinopteri > Cypriniformes > Cyprinidae > Tor > Tor tambroides. Next base: position 460 of record JAFVLL020002055.1, read on the forward strand.
TCTTAACCACACAATTGTGATTATAATATACATAGAAACATCTAAATCTATAAATGTAAAATTGGATATTTAAAGGTACAAATCTACCTCTTGAAAGCGTTTTAGGTTTTTGACTCTCATAGATTACATAGCAGTGTAAAATGTCTTGGGTGAAATGTGGAATGTTAGTAGCTGAAATTTTCATGTGTACAATGAAAACGAAAATTCGGAGACACAACAAATTCACAGCCATTCAGAACATCTTTTATGTTTAATGGACCAATGAGATGGCACTGTGGGTGAAGCAACCCAGTGAAATCAATTGATAGACAAAATTTTCGTATTTAGTTTGGACAAAATCGCTGATTAATTTATTCTTTGTCAGTTTGTATCACGACTGGTTAGGACATATTGCCAGACCAATTCTCTAAATGTAAAATTGTACATTTTATGGTACAAGCTAATATTGATCACAACACTGCAAAAACCATCACAGACAACAACATGCTAAGCTACTAACTGGCTAACAAACATACACGCTCGAAGCGCTAGTTCTCATTGTGTGCTAGAAAATCAGGATGTTACAGATAACTGCGCCAATCAAGTCAACTAGCATGACTAGCATGTTAGCCACTTTGTGTGCCTCTGCTAAGCAAAGGCCCAACCAAGTGCTTTTCTACTTCATGGACAAGATAACCATAAGAGCAGCGCTTATTGTGTTTTGTTGTGTGGCGGTGTCCAGGTAACCAACGCCGTCTCTCTGTAAGTGTTTTGTCTTTCCTGGCCAAGGATGTCCACTGCTTCGTTCTCTTCCCACGTTTCTACACCTCCACAATCGTGTGTCTTTCGCTTCCCATCTTCCTGCTTTTCCTCTCCCTCCTTTATATTCGACAAGCTCATGGATTCTCACCGTCTTAGAATTGTAAAATATGATTTTGTATTCATTTGAGAGTTTTACACTACTTTAAATTATTAATTTGCACATTAGGTACCAATGTAAATAGCAGGAGAAAAAGAGACAAAATAAGATTAGTTTATTGTTAAATACGGTGTCTGTGTGGTTCTTTTAATTGTTTCTGTGGAAGAAAGGTGTGTGCCTGTGTGCTAGCATACTTGCATGTCTGCGTGTGTGTTTTTCCTCAATGTTCTGTAATTTGAGCTGCGCCCTCGGCTGCTGTTTCAGGCTACAGTATACAACACCCACATTAGACTGTCTGACTTCTCATATGATTGAGTCCGCAAATCTGGAATAGAATCTAGTATAAAACTGCACGTCTAGCGGTGTCCGGCTTTTATATCCCTGCAGTAGTTGCTGTCAGTCGTGGACCATGGCATTAGCATGAAACACAGCACCAAACAGCTGCCCTACCGGTCACCTGTTTAACATCTGCCAGAAAAGTCTCGCCCTGACAATGAGCTCTCTGTTGTGTTGCATGTTCACTTAAGACGGACATTCTTTGCATACTATACACAAAAGATTTTAGAGGCCTGAGACTTAAAACACAAATCAGGTCACTTTAAAGAACGAGAGGTAAATAACTCTATGATTTGGGTCACCCTTAAAATTTTAGTCATGCATATTTTAAGCCCCTCTCCCTTTGAGACTGCGAAATATCTTGAATTGCAAAACGCGACGGTGGCTTATCTGTTATCGACAAATGTCATTTGCGTCATGTGTGAGATGTTTTTACGACTGTCGTGAAACAGGATACTCTCAAGTTTTTTCAAAACGATCACAGACACACCCACACATTTTACTGACGGCACATGGTATGGAAGATATAATTCTGCTGATACAGAAACTAGGGCACTTTCCCAAGAGTTGAACCATGTTCCAGCTGTCATAAAGATGTAAAATGACTTAGCAACTTGTTCACCATAGTTTTATCAGTGGATTTCAAAGAGACTGGAGTAGGTGGGGCTTCTTAACAGTATCAAGTAGTAACCTTATTTAAATGTAGTAATAATAGTGACCTAATTTGTTTTATTTAGGCATGGTGGTCTTAGGGTGGGAAGGCACTATAGGAGTCTCAACAGTGCAATTCTGTGCCCTTATTTTACCTTATAATAAGCACTAGTATACAACACCAACACGAACTGCTATCACACACCCCAAAGCCGCATTTACACTATCTCCAACATTCGCTTATGATTGTCTCATTTCACTCCTAATTGCGCAGAAGTTTGGATTAGAATCACAACCGGTCTGGTGGCCTCATATAGTCGCAAAAAGTAAAACATTTCAGTGCATCCAAAGTCTAAAGCAGATCCGAAATTTACACTTTCGCATATGATCACGAACTCCATGTACTTCCATTGTAAATGGAAAACTTCCAGTCTGTCATTTGTTGGAGAGTGACTTGAAAACTTAACCTTTTGATTTTTTTGTTCAGTAATTTTAATGTTTGCCTTTCATGACAATTCATGGGATTGTTGTCAGAATTCACCAAGTCATACAATAGTGTAGCACTGCTTCTGCTTGTTTATCAAAAGCACACGATTGTTGGAACCTGTACCGTATTGTACCGTAAAAAACATGCATGCAAACATTTTATTTGAGAGGTATTTGAGCTCATTTTCAAATCTCTGATGTTTGATTGAAGGCGCTTGATTGGAAACTTGGCAAATCCAAGCATAATGTGAGATGTTATCTCTTCTGAAACTCTCAAAGACACATGTGTGAGATTACTTAGATCTTTTTCTCTGAAGAAACATCTGAGTCCTTTTCTTGTACTATGTTCTAAACATGAAAACCAAAATACTACTGACATACGTGTAGGGCCCTGACCTCTCGAGGGGTAAGTAGAAGGGGAAAGATGATTTTCTTTTCAAGGAGGCATGTGAACTCATCTCCGTTCAAAGCAGCACGCACGGAGATGCAAAGACACACTGCCATCTATCAATCAGCAGAACGGCCCCTGTACGGCTCTCCCATGACCTAGTTTGCGTTTGTGCACAGCTCTCTTCAAAACATCACCCTGCCCACATTTTTTTTCTCAGAAGTCTCTCATCAATAATCCGACTTTCTGTTTGGCGGCTTACAGTTTCTCAAAAGAATGCGAAAAATGTGAGAAGAAAAATAAAACGGGAGAGAGAGACAGTATAAGCTCACGCAGTTCTTTGCCGCATGTTATTTGTGATCCACGTCTTTCCTGCATTGGTGGAGAGGAAGAAGGAGAAAGTGTACTGAGCTCAGCTGGGGCATGGCATACTGTCATGTGTTTCTAGGACTAGAGGTCTTGTGACATTGCAGCCAATGCTTTATTGTGCCTTACAGTACATAACAGCACAAGGCAGCGATAGTGTACCATTGTACGCAGTCCACACTTTACAGTCTTGACTCTACCGACTGTTGATACCACAAACAAATTTCATGCTATTAAAGCATTACACCACTCTTTACCATGGGTTCTCAGCCATTATGTGAAACAGAGTAAAATACACTTGCCTGAGGTAATTTCACGGTAACATGCAGCCTTGAATAGCTTGCTTTTAAAAAATAGTGATAAATAATAAAAACAAGTATACAATGTCTAACAAAATCTCCTAAACAGGTGTGACAGTGGGCTTCCAGTCTTTTCTATGTAAATTTGTATTTTGTCCTAAGCATTTTCACTAGGATTTTATTGTTTTTTGTTTGTTTTGTTTTGGTTGAATATTTACAGCAAGGGATCATGGTTTAACATGTTAGCATAGCTTATCTATTCCATGTAAACCTGTTTATTTTTAGCTCTAACCATTTTCACAAGCATTTTCTTGACATTTTTTGTTTCTGTTGGCAGTTTACAGCAAGGGGTCATGGTTTACCATGTTAGCATAGCTACATTAGCCCAGTTAGTGTACTAAAAGCTAAAATATGTAAAGTATTCCATGTAAACCTGTTTTTTTTAAAGTCCTAACCATTTTCCCAAGCACTTTCTTGTCAGGTTTATCAGGTTAGCAAAGCTACATTAGCCCAGTTAGCACGCTAAAACCTAAAGTAGCCTATCTCTTCCATGCAAACCTGCATTTTTGTTCTAACCATGTCCTCAAGCATTTTCTTGTGTTTTTCTTTTCTGTAAGATATTTACAGCATGGGGTCAAGGTCTATCAGGTTAGCAAGGCTGCATTAGCTAAAAGCTAAAGTATCTCTTTCATGCAAACATGTATTTTTGTGGATGTTCTCATTGTTCCCAAGCATTTTATTGTATTTTTTCTTTAGGCTATTTAGCTATATCAAGTAGTCAAAGGTTATCGGGTTAGCATGGCTACATTAACCCTGTTAGTATGCTAAAAGCTAATATATCTCTTTCATGTAAACCTGTTTTTTTCCTAACCATGTTCCCAAGCAATTTCTTGTTGTTGTTTTTTCTTGTAGTACAAGGGTTAGGAGGTTGGCATGACTCCATTAGCCCTGTTAGATGATGCTATAACATTTTTATAAGTATCTTTATCCTTTTCACGTCCTATTTTGCACACTAGTTGTCTGTCAAACATAAAATGTTAGAAAGAGTGAAGGAGAACATAAAGGTCTTTGTACAGGTGAACCAGCCCACCCTGTGGAGGCGATGTACTGTAGACAAGCAAAGAAAGGAAACAACCAAAATACTCACTGGTGGGCGGGTCCTTTTTTCTGAAAGAGACAGTGAGACACTGCAAAGAAAGAGAACAAGAACTGTCTTTTCTTTTCTGTGTGTCCGCCAGATTTATGGTTGCAGTTGAAACCATCAACAGCTTTGCTCTTTTAGCAGAGACCGGAGAAGCCCCAAGATGGAGACACACCCTGTGATCTGTGTTGCCACTTGTATGGAAACAATTTTCCAACAAAAGCCCTTATCAGAAACGCTAATTATCATCTTTACTTTCATGTTGGTAACAGCGGTGTCTGACATAATGAGACCAAAAAGAGGAAATGAAGCTTCTAATAAATATGCATGCTTATTTTCTGCCAAGATCATTGAGCATTTAAATTAAAACAAGAGGACTGACTGTAACAGCATGGAAAATGGATCACTGCTGTTTTAGCAATGCTTTTACCTTTAGATCTTCAACAAAGCTGCAGTTTTAATAGACAAAATATTCAAATCAGTCTAGGCAATTTTAATAGACGAAAGACAAATACTAATACTAATAGACAAATGATGAAAGATTTAAACATAGAAAATTGCTTGAGACTTTCTTGCTCTGAAATGGTAAATCCTTACCAAAATGGAATCATTTTAGCTACTTTAGGTAGTTGAGCTTTTTGAGTTTGTACAACAATCGTAGAAGGACAGCGTGCATCAGGTTTTGTCCGCCCTGCTAACTTCCATAGGCAATGAATTTTAAGGCAATGAAAAATAATTTACAGTGCCTTAAATTAAAAAAACACTGCTTCGAAGTCTGCTTTGATCCTGAAGTTTGAAGTGTTTTTTGGTTTCAGGAACTTTGTGCTCCCATAAACCTGTTCAGTCGGCTTATATACTGTACACGGGCCTGTTCAGATTATAGATGCTAGTTGAGGTGTGTCTGTGATCTATGTGTCCCCAGAGAAAGATGTTCCCTGCTCACTGTGTCTCATCCAGGACGGCTTAAGCTCAGCCCTACAAAGAAACAAAAATTTTCGGTTGATAGAATGATAATGTTTCCTTTTGATCAATTTGGTTGGTATAAGAAAAATAATTCAGGATATATTCTATGAAAAGAAGTCTAATCTTACACAATTTTCTTTCTCCAGGTATTAATTAATTAATTTACTTAGTTACACTTTATTTTAAGATGTCCTTGTTTCAGTGTAATTATACATTTAAGTAGAGTAATATTAATTAGCTACATTTACTTACTATGTGGTTAGAGTTTAGAGATTAGGGTTTGATTTAGGGTTGTTTGCATGTAATTAGGCATAAATTATTGTTATTATAATAGTAAGTACATGTAACGTGTAACAAGGAGACCTTAAAATAAAGTTTTACCTTACTTACTTACTGGAAAAGAATACCAAAATTTAAAATGAGTTTTTTGTTTTTTTACATACTAAAACTAATAATAATAATAATTAAAGTCTAATCCATCAGTGTTATTTTAATATTGATTATGTATTGTTGTACTATTTATTAATATTATAAATTAGCTTGTATTTTTCTATTTCATCTTTATTTTAATAATTTCATTCGTATGTGCTTTTGTGATTTTTATTAGTTTTTTTAATATTTCTATTTAGCTTTCATTTATTTTTATTTAAGTCTTTAACTTGGTAAGTTAAATCATCTACTATTTATAATTTATTTTATTTTAGCTTCATTTCAATTATCAATAACAACACAGTACAGAGTAATGTACATTATAAACGGATGATATTTTCATGTGTCTTGACTGTTTGTTTGTTTTTTTCATAATATAAAAGTGTTTCCCGCTTAAAGCAATAGTTCACCCAAATATGAAAATTTGCTAAAAATGTTCTCAGGCCATCCAAAATGTAAATGAGTTTGTTTCTTCATTGCAACAGATTTGGAGAAATTTAGCAATACATCACTTACATCACTTACTGTACATACACTCACCAATGGATCCTCTGCAGTGAATGGGTGCCGTCAGAATGAGAGTCCAAACAGCTGATAAAAACTTCACAATAATCCACAAGTAATCCACACCACACCACTCCAGTCCATCAATTAATGTCTTGGAATGTCTTTTCTCCAAATATGTTCCAGTGAAGAAACAAACTCATCTACATCTTGGATGGCCTGAGGGTGAGTACATTTTAATTTTGGGTGAACTGCGCCTTTAATAGGCTGAATTATCTAGAGTAAGCTAATTCACTATGCAAATTTATGCCAGTCTTGCTTGCATTACATCGTTTTAGGATTTCTTAAACCAGAGAGGAAGTGGGTAAAAGTGGGTAAGAATATAATCAGAATCAGACCCACATTAGCAGTATCTTTCCTGGACGGGCACTGAGTTCACGCCAGTGCCACCCGGTGCCTCCCCCCTGCCATGCTGGAGTACGTGAGGGACAGAGGAGATTCACACCACGACGGCACCCACAGAGACGCCCACTCACAATCTGAGCTTGTGAAGCTCGAGTCCTGATCACCCAGCACAACCACACGGCTTCACCCACTCTTTATCTTACTGCCTCTCTCTGTCTCCCACACACACCTTCTTTTCTTTTATATTTGCAGTTTATACGCCCCGTTTCTGTTTTAAACTCAGTAGCATTAATACTCTAAAGCCGCTGTGCCACAAAACTGAATGAAATGCTTGTCAAATGGTTGCCGGCCTCACATCATTTGACCGCAGGCTGCCATTTAGCATCCCAGCTGGTGAAAACCAAAAGCAGATAGAGAAAGAGAGAGAGAAAAAGAAAATAGTATGATATTCTCTCTCTCTTTTTAATCTTTCCCCTTACCCCTCCACCCAGCAGCAGTCACTGTACACACACACACACACACACACACACACACACACACATTCAGCAGAGGAACAGTTCGTTCTCTGGGCTCACATGGTCTGTCTTTCTTACTCACTGGCTCCCACTGCAGTATGATCACTCACTGAGGGGGAGAGAAATGAATGATGTGTCTTCCTGTCTCTCTGTCTCTGTCTGTTGGTTGGTCTTTCTGTCTGATTGACTGTTGGACCCATGGACATACAAGGTACAAGTGGTGCAAAACTTACATCTGGATCTACTGATTTATTCAAAAATACATTAAAAATGTACTTCATACAGTAACCTGAATACAAATTTCTCTGGTGAGCATGTTATTGATTTCGGTATTAATATTCATGTTTCTGTTTGTTGCTGTCAGAATGTCAGGGTGATATAACTGTACTCATATCATAAGGGAAAAGTCAAATTCATAGATTTAATGTTTTGAAAAGAAAACGTTATTAAAGCAACTGTATGCCAGTTTTGTTTTGTTTTTTTTTAACCTTGAAATCTCAGTTTTAAAATCTTCTGATAGTACACTGACTTCTAATAAAGCGAATGGTTTCTGTTTCCTTCTCACAGTCCCTTTAAACGTCTGTTTTGGGAGTTCGTAAGTTTAGTGAGCGGGTACGAAATTCCGTGAAAATGGCGGACTGCTTTAAGGCAGCAACGTGCAGCGGTCCATTGTAATTACGAGAGTTGTATATTTACAACCGTGAATTCCACACACCTGACTGTAGGGGGCGCTACAGTTGCAAAAATACACAAAACTACATACGGTTGCTTTAAGTAGTTAGCCATAATATATTTTTATTATTAAAAATGTACAAATATGTTAAATAGTATGAATAAATATAAAATATAAATTAGTAATTAGTTGCTCCACCGCTGAAACAACTTTCCCTTTTGACTTACATCATCAATGCCTCTTATTTTTCCTCCCCTCGTTTTCAGACTCATTTCAGTCACTTAATCTCACCTACCTTTTTAATTTCCATTCCCATTAAAAAAACACACAAAAAAACATCTGGCAATGATAAAAATACATTTGTTTTCCCTTCTATTTTTTACCCCACTGGCAATTTTTATTTCTTCCAAAAATTAATTTTGATTTTTTTCTCTCAACATGCTTTGGAAATGGCTGTCTCTGTTTTAACCAAATATATATACCTATGGAAAAAATTAAATCTTTAAGGGGAAGAATCGCAAAGTTGTTGGGTGTTGTAAATTGTGTAACAATCGATATAAATCATTTTCACACTATAAATATTGACATGATTTATGATTATTTTTTCATGCTTCATCTAGATTTTCCCCAGTTTAAGATTTCAAATTTTAATGTGGCTATGCAAAAAACAAAAATAATAATAAATAAATTAATAAAAAGCTGTAATCTGTTAGTTTTTATACAAATACCATGGGACAGAAAATCAAGGGAATGTGAAACTGAGTGCATGTATCCGATACAGAAAGAGAAAAAAACATTTATCATGGACAGACAGAGCGACAGTAGGTGAGCAGACGGAATGAGGAACACACCAGCTCTATCTCAGCATATTTTTAGCATTTTCATTCTTCTTAACAGGCCTGAAAATGAGAATAACCAGAGAAATACAGGCCAGTTAGTGGGTGGTTGTGAATTTTGAAAGTGTTGCTTCATTGCATAACTGAGTGGGACAAAATGTGGGCCGCTCATTCTTTAGTTTTGAATCGGCCCTTATTTGATATTGCAGTGGTCCAGATTTTCAAAACAGTCTTTTCTGTGTGAAATATATCACTTTACACACATGGCGTATGACGCGACGCACATGTGCCAGCCACATTGCTCCTTTGATATCTCACCATCTTGACCCTCTATTCAACACAGGCCTTGTTCAGTGTTGCAAATGACTAGACAGAAGACACAAATGCCACCTGTTTTGTGGTCTCTGTTGACATGTCCCTGCATCACTTACAGTAAATATTTGCATGAGTGCACTACTGCCAAGAACAAGGTGTACTTCCTGCAGACGGACGTATTTGAGCGCATTATTCCACTCAACAGGCGTCTCTCTGTTCTCGCTTCTTATTGGCATCCTGCTGAGCAACAAGTTCAGCCATTGGCTGTGCACTAAAGGGTTCGGGTGAATTTGTGATGCAAAGTCTGCCTAGAATTGTGCTCTGCGTGCCAAAGCTTTTGATATTCAGAGCCAGAGACTGCAGTGCGCTCAGGGCTGCCAAATACTGTGCATGTCATGGATAACTTTAAGGAGTACAGTCTCAGAGTCTGTAATGAAGTTACTGAGCATACAAATGTGCAAGTCTTTATAGTTTGATGGATTTTTGTAGCCTGATGAGAATAATTCTTTGACAGCTTTGACAAGTTTGACAACTTTTACTTAAAAAAAAAAAAAGATTTATATTTGATAGTGTAAATTCATTTTGTCATCCTATCCAGGATGATAATATAATAATAATTAAAACAATTACAATAATTTATTTAAAATAATTTATTTAAATGCATTGATTGTTAGGTAAAAAATAGTTTATAATAGTATATTTAGATATACATAAACATAAAGTAAATAAAAAATGTATTTTTTTTTAAATATTACATGTATGTATATGTGTGTGTGTATAACTAATTTTTTTAAATAATATAAATATCATCATTAATTATTAATGAGTAATTAATGATATAATTAATAAAACATTAAATGTATGTATAATTAAAATAATTAAAAATAATAATTAAAATAATTACAATAATGTATTCAAAATATATGAACAATAACCACTGGGGAAAAAAGCTGATAAATAAACTAAATCAGAGGTTTTATATTAAAAAAATATATATTATATTTTAAATAATCAATGATATACAAAGAGCATATTACTAAATAATGAATAAAATCATAATATATTTCAATAAATGAAATACATTTATTAAATTAATTTAATTGAATTTATGAATCGTAAATTATTTTAAGAATATATTCCAAAATATGCAAAAAAAAATTTTAAACATTTTAAATAGCTGTTCACGCCTATGCGTACACGTCAAATTAATATATTATGTATTAATATTAACGTATGTATATTGTACAGAATTATATTTGTTAAACAAACAAACAAATGACAGTCAGAGCATTGCTTCTTATTTATGAATTTATTCTCAAATGTAAACTTCACTATTTCATGCATACAAGTTAAGACAACATACATTATTTGACAAATTCTTGTTAATTCTCATATTTGCATAGGACATAGTCACAATATTGTCTAACATGTAAAAAATAAAAGGTCATAAAAAGGTACAGCAGAGCAACCATAGACCAGCAACAATAATATAATCTGAATAATTCAAGGAACTGTACAACTGTAATACTTCACTGTAGTGATTTGGTTGATTGCAAATAAAAATCAAAACAAAACAAAATGAAAAAAAAAAAAAAACAGTTTCATTATGCGGCAGTTGTTTTGAATGAGGTTATGGAGAACAGAACTGGCCATTGCTAGAGAAGAGCTATTGTACAAAATACAGAGGTGCTGGGAAACAGAAACCCAGCTTCATGTAGTCACTGGAGCAGGCATCACACGGTGTCGTTAAAATAGATTGTTAAAATACAGACGGATACGTACAATAGGAAGGCAAGTCGAGTTCACGCGGCGAACATCTACAGGACATCATGAGGCTGCTAGTGCCTCACTACGATTCAATATACAACATTTATCGAAATCTCTACGATAGGAGAGCGTTTGCACACAATGTGCTTGACTGGTATGTATGAAGAGGGAGGAATTTGAAATCACTTTGCTCCCATATCAGGAACATCGACCACCCGAACTGATTTCACAGTCGTCGGAGAGAAAAGTCGCATGGAAACTGCAATGGACGAGGATGCGTTCAGTCTGTCAAATGGCTCTTTCACAGTGTCTGATCTTCAGAGCACAATTATGGGGTTTTATCTTATGGGAAATGTCGGCGTATTCATCTGAAATGAATTTCGGCGAACGGTAGGGGGTCGTCTGCGTGATTCTCCTCAAATGAGGGGGACTAGGTCACGACACCTGGGGATCAGAGACAAATGGGCGCCCTGTGTTTTTTTTTTATTTTACAGTTGTGAGGTTGTTCAATCCCAACCACATGGTTTGGCAGACGACCAAACTAACAGAAATGACCACAGCCCTCAAAAGCAGTTCGCGTCTCCTGAGTTGAGCAAGAGACAAAACAAAAACAACAGTCGAAAATAAGCCACGGCTAAGACTTAAATCCACTTCCACCATTTCAAATAAGAGGCTACCGTTATGCAGACCTCAACTAAATGATGTTTGTTAGCACATGACATCGTAAATATCCATTTCTGAAGTTGCGCTCACTGTCTAGCCTTTTGCTTTGTTTACCTGGATGGACAATTACTGTATGGCATTTACATATCCATAGGTTCTTTGGAGAAACATCTAACTGCAAAAACACAGTGTAACTTTCACCAGTAAGTGATCTTCACACTGAAACGTCCACCTTTAACTGGTGGGACTATAAAGGCAATGTTTTGTATGTGGACATATTCACAGATATGCATTTATTGGACTATATTAAATCAAAAAAGCCTTTCAAATGTCTAAATGGAGGTCAACCAAGTTAAACGTTGTCGATTTTGCATATCCATGTTGAAAACTGTCAGCCTTCTTTGATTGTTTCCACTAAAAATGAGTTTTGGGTGCAATATAGTACATTAAAATGCCCCTCAGTTCTTTCTCTTCAATAAAACACGTTTCTGAAACCATCAAACGACTGAATTCCGACTATGCGACGTGAACATTCATTAATTCGATCCTGAAGCCTTTGGTAACATCTTTTAAACAAGAACTCAACTCTTCTAATGCAGTCACCCAATGCCAAAAGTGATAAAGTTGTGGCACTACAGCATCCTTGGCAAATGCATCCTACTAAAACATCATCCTCCATCAGCATTGAGAACATCAGTTATTCAAACTGACCCTATTTTGCATGGGAAGACAGTGTTGGAACTGATAACTGCACATTTGTATGGAAGCCATCTTGTCTTTTCTCTATTCTGTTGAACATATCAGAACGTGGCATGGCTGTTTCTTTAGGTAAGAAGAGTATGGAGAAGTTTACAGGATGTCGGAAGGACAGCAAAGAGGGGGAAAAAGTTAAGTACCAAATTGGACTAGTAACAAAAGTCATGTAATACATATATCACAGTCAAAAAGAGTAATAAGAGCAAAATAAACACATAAAGAAAAGAAGCTTTGATGCATTGGTTGGATATAAGCAGCATATTTATAGCAATTGCAAACCTTTGGAATGGTAGAGCTGTCACATAGGATGGTGAACAAGTTAATATCTGAGTTTTCACTTTTACTAATAATTGCTTTTGTTCTGTACAACAATGACAAATTAAGAATAACATAACTAAAAGAAACAAAAAGTACATCAAGATCACACCAAAGGGGGGAAATTAGAAATACTCGCGCATCTAATACATCATTCACCCCGCTACATACACATAAAAACGTACATCACTCATAGAAAACTGTACAAGGTCATATTTATCTTGACTATCACTGTATATGATGAAATAAAATCACCTTTCCAATGCCTTTGGCACTCGTTATTGAACTAACATGCAGTTTGTTGAATGTAGGATTGAAGGATTCAATAAAATGCTATCAAAATCATTAGTTGGATTTTGTGAACAAATAGCTTTGTACAAAACAAATTGTTTCTTGTTGAGTCGGGTGTGTGGGTTTACTGGGAGACTGAATTTCACGAAAGATGATTCGCTTTCAATATGATGACCATGATAATTCACAAAAAATATTGTATTTAAATTTACAACTCATTCAGATATGAAATCCAACAAATTCCCCTACCCCATCCCATGAGAAAAAAAAAAAAAAAAAATCATAACCTTCTCGATTTTTGTAGAGGTATGAGTTTGAAAAGATACATGACAGAAAAAATGAACACAGAGATGAAATTCTAATTATGTTAAATAACACAATAAAACATGAATGTGACTATCTACTCACAATGCTGTGGTCTCTATGGTAATGCGATATATCAGACTTGATCGTGTGTATCGCATTCAGGCTCATGCAATGTTTTTGAGAAGTCAGGATATTTCCCTTTTTTCTCACTTAAAACCACCTTTTACCCTCCATGATTTCAAATTTGGTGGTTATACACCTATATCCCGCTAATGACAAAAAGCGTTCTTTCAGTGTCTTTCAGTGTCCAATTTTACTAGCATCGTTGCAGCAGACAGAAAAGAAAGCCTTATGAAACACTAACAACAAACTTTGCAAGAAATATCAATAATAATAATAACAGCTAAGATCTGAAAATAATCAGAAAAAATACAACACAATGCAGAAAGAAAAATGAGTACATCCATGGGTTTTAAGCCGAGAAACGTAGCAGGTACAGTTTGACTTGTCATGACCTAGACATGTTTCCACCTGTGTTCAATGGTCTTGCTTCGCATTCAAGTAGTATCGGTACAGTGAAAAATACAGAAACACAAGCACGCATGTATTCGTTTTTATATGTAATTCACACTAACCTGGGCTGTGAGAGAATTTGCATTGAGAAAATACATTTTCAGTAAATATTATAAGGAAAAAAATATATATTTAGTTGTGTATACTCTATCTAACCAGTACCCAAATGCAAGAGACTTGTGTTGCCTGCAGGTTTCGGGTTTTCGAGGTTCACTGAACATGTTTTACCAGGTTTGAGAAGTACTAATGAAGAGGAGGTTGGTTCAGACCGACCTTTTTCTGCCCTGAAATACCCTCTCCTGACCAGCAGTTGGGAGTATTTGCAAGATACAATCAAAAGCGGTTGAACAGCAACTTATATAAAACGTCTACAAATGAATTTCTTGCACACAGTGAACATACATGGCCAGCTTGCTTTGGAAGTAAAGCTGACGTGCGAAATTCTGGAGGAAAAATTGGCTAAAGTTGGCGACGTCGCAATGGCGATGGTTGACGTCACATTTGAAATGACTTTGAAGGGCCAGGGGAGGGTGCAACTGCAGCTAGACAGCTTTACGTGTGGGTTTATTGCAGAAATAATGCCACCGTGGCACTGTTTATTTTGATTAGGGCTGTTTTCTTTAGCTGAAAGCCGTGATTATGTGGAGTTTTTTTTTTTTTTTAGGGCTATGAGAGAGGCCCCTGGGAGGGGGATGGGGGATGTTAGGAGGGATAAAAGGGGGACAAGGCCTGGCATTCACAGGCCTCCCCACCTGCTCCTCAAGCCCTGGAGCGCTCGTCCAGCTGGGAGACTCTGATGCTGGTTTTCCTGCACTGGGCACGGAGGGTGGGCACAGAAAACGTGTAAGATAATATGAGACGAGACAAGATGGCTGGTGTTGAATAATGAGCTTATGAATATAAAGTGAAAAACTGTCACAGAAAGCTTGGAAAATGAATATTAAAGTGTCACTTTAGGAATATTGCGCGTATGGGAAAGTGAGACAGTGGATGAGGCAGTGCCACAGTAGTTTTGATAGCAGTGCCTCAGTTCCTGGAGGGTCTTGTATGCCTTTCGCCTGAGCGAGTAAGGCCCGGTCGACAGTTTCTCACGATAACCCTTTATCCTCGCAGGCTGAAGCGACAAAGGACGGTAAATTCATTGTTCACTTGATATGTATGATTATGTACAAATCGAGTAGTAATGCCTAAAGCCCCCTTTTTAACGAGAGTCAAGTTTGAAAGCAGCTGTTCATTGAGGTAATGAGTGGTCACACTGACAAATCAGTGGTCTGCAACAGTAAAACAAAAAAGGATGTGCGAGCATTTCCCTGTGCTTGTGGAAAAAGTACAGTCATTTAAAGAAAGAGTGACTGATCTTGTCTGAGAAGTAGTCGACAGTGCCAAACTGAGGAAAAAATACTGATAACATCTCATTTTAAAAATTCCCAACATGCTCAACTCTGATTTGATACCACATCATGCCTATTGTCTGTGAGCCGTTATGATTTGGGCCTCAACTTCCTCTATTACAACCCCCCTGGCCGGCTGCTTGGATGCTATCCAATCAGACGTGGACATTTTCCCTCTTTAAGCTCCTGCAATGCATTGTGGGATGCTGTTGGCGGGTGAGAGGGGAGTAGTGCAGAGGGGAGGGAGGTTTCCGTGTGTGAGAGAGAGGGAGCTGACTGGGTGTTTCTTCTGCTGGAGTGCTCAGCTCCTGATAAAGCCTCAGTCTTTATCTGTCTCGCCATGGGCCAACCCCCTCTTTCCTGCCTCCTGTAGATAGTGCACTTTGTTCTCATGGAGGCCTGTTGCTCTCTTCACTACGAAGTGAAACAACCCTGATGACACAAACTCTGACAGTCTTGTTCACAATGAGTTGTAAATCCGTGTCCTAACTAGTGGCAGACCGATAAATCGGCAGGGTTGGTTAATCTGCTGATATCTGGCCATTTCATGAATAACTGTATCAGCTGATAACAGTGTCTGACAGACCAATATATCAGCAAGGCCCATTAATTGGTCATTCTGATTATCGGTATTGGCAGATAACAGTATTTTACTGACCGATATTTTGTTCAGGGCTACGTTTCCAAAAAGCATCATAAGCACCAATGATCTCTAAGATGTACTTAGCCTTACAATGCTTTTGGAAAATGCAGCCCAGGCCGATTATTCAAGCCAATATTTTTCTATTATGAGATTAGAAGTATCGGCCAACAACCGATATTTCAGACTAATTATTTAACTGAAATTTGTTAAAATTGTCATTAATTTATCATTTCTGTTATTAAATTTTATTATGTAAATATTGGTATTACATCAGTTGCATATCGGTCTCATATCGGTCAACCACTAGTCTTAACCAGGTGCAATGACAAGTGATTACTGACAAGACATGGTTTTAATTTCTGTTTGATTTACTGGGTAACTCTGCCCACAGTGCAGTTGCACTGGTCCAGATTCCAGCTTCTCATAGCTGTTTATTAAGCTTCAAATATGGCTGCAATATTGTCACTTTACTAGTTTGTTGCATGGTGCCTGGTTATGACACGGTGTGTAGATTTGATATCTCTTGCTTTTAAACTTTGCTTTGGCCCTCCATCTATCTCACTCATACGCCCACTCCTTCTTGTCAGATAGCGTGAGCGAGACAGAGTGCGTAAAGCTCCGCTGTAGTGGCTCTCGTCTCCCTGGCTAGTGTGCTATGAATAGCCCTGTGTAGGATGATGCAGTTTCCTAAGTGGAAGGCCTCTGCAGATGGAGCTCTGTGGAGGGCAGAGGGCCAGGACTTCTGCTGTTACCTGAGAGAATGCCAGCATCCCTCCCTCCCTCCTTCCTCTGGGTAGAATAAAAAAAACCTCTCTGTTCTCTCGTTCACACCTTGGTCTTTGGTGGATTCTGCTCATGTGCTTTTTGTCTTTATTTGAGTCTGAAGTAGGCGTACGTCCAGACAAGTCCCTTTGAATGTGTCGTACTGTAGTGAAAAACCCTGAAGTTGATGAATGTGCTGTTTTTATTGAGGAAACAGCTGCTTTGAAACTTCAGCCTCCAAATTTTCAAGGGGAGTTTAGTTTAGTCCACCGAGAGAAGTGGTGCTGTGTGTTCTCCTCATTGATCGGCTCAAGCATGTAAAAGTGGACTGATAATGACATTCATGCTATATTGAGAGGATTCCCTTTGAAACATGGACCCAGGCCAACACAGTTCTGTGTGACTACAGGGTTAGCGGGAGATAGCAATGTTGAAAATAAAGTCATTTCCAGTCTCAAGACAGAATTGCCCCCCTCAACCCTTCGTATCTGCTGAGTGGTTCTGCCACTCTTGTTAAAAGACTGATTTACAAAAAAAAATATTAATGAAGAGAATGAATGACTGTTAAAACCCATAATTTGCTTCCCCTGATGTGAAAACCAACCAACTGAAAAAAAAGAGTGCAAAGTTTCCTTTTGTCCAAGTGTAAGGCTGTTTCTTAACGTATGTTTCTCTTCATCGTGTTCATTCTTTCAAGCTAACGAGGCCATCCCTGAGCAGGGCGCAAAATTCAACCTCTGTTGAATTTCGGAGTAAAGTGATGCTTGTATTGTGCAGTCAATGTGAGTATTAAAGGAGAAAAAAACTGTTCTGAATCCTGAGGTGTATGTGTGCCCCTCTGCCTCACCCGTTTTAAATAAAAAGAAACATCTTTACCATCTGTCAAACCTTTCAACTTTTTAGTTCATTTGAACAGAGCGGTTGTATATGAAAGCAACAAAAACCCATAATGGAAAGAGGCTGTGGCCAGAAGCTATAAAAATACAGACATATGGTACATCATGTAAATATTGCCATGAGGAAAAGGCATTTTCTTTTTTTGTGTTTTTTTTTCTCTTTTAGGGGTTGCACAAGAAAATTGCACTACAAGAAGCAGTTATGTACAGTACAGTACACCACAGCAAGTGACAGGGTTTAGCATGGCGCTTATTATGCCGCAAATTTTTTTAGGGGGAAAAAATGATGGCTAGAGAAGAATTTAAAAAATGAGCCTGGAGACCCAGGCGCCGTGGGAAGAAAGTGCGGCCAGGTTAAGGCGAGTTGGCTGGGCTGAGGGCGGGGCTAAGGGTGGGGCTTGAGGCGTCGGATCGACTGTAATCGCTGAGGGAGCCGGGGCGCGTGCTGCTCGAGACGGTGACATTGCCACCGCCGTGCTGCCTCTTCAGCATGGCCGGCTGGAAGTCGGAGTGACGGCGTGCGTGTTTCATCAGGTGGTCGCTCCGCATGAATCGCTTGTCGCACAGGGGGCAGCCGAACTTCTTCTCGCCCGTGTGGGTGCGATAGTGCCGTGCCAGCTCATCAGAGCGAGCGAACTTCTTACTGCAGTCAGGCCAGGTGCAGGGAAAGGGGCGCTCTCCTGTGACAAACACATAGAGAAAGCAGAACACACAGCTGTTAGTGTTTACTACACACATTCATGATCACTCAGACATATGTGATGTTTTCAAAACAGACTGTAAAGCTATACAAGCTTTATACTCTTCACAGATTCTAGGCCAATGTGCCATCTACAAATAAGAAGTTGCAGCTGTGCTTCAGAGTATTTGATTGTTGAAACTTTGCTTTGAATCCATTTTTGAAAGCATAACTTGCTCCAGAAAACAAGGTGTTAAGGAGGCCACATCATAAACACCACCATGCGTTGCTAACAGCCATAAATAGGGGCAGCGGTGCCAACTGATGTGAACCAAGTCCAGCCCTTATGTGGACAATGAACTCTTTCAGCACAGAAAGCCTTTTTTATTCTACATGGCCCCCATTAAGCCCATGCCGACATGCCTCATTGGCATAATATACTCTTTTAAACTGATCTAGAAGCAGTTTTGTGGTTTCTCTTGGTATGCTAACGTTCAGCATTCACTGAAGAAAAGGTGAACCTAAAACAGTGCACAAAAGCCATACAGGCCCCGTACAATCCAAGTTCACACACTAGAGCAGCTAAACCACCACAGAATCAAGATCAGTTCACACTAAAAACAGCAGTGAATGACCCAGACCATTCAGATCCAGGTCACGCAAGGGTTTACCTTCCACGGATGGCTTTTAAATCCCAAAATGAGCAGTCTTTAACCAGACGTGAAAGACCTGATGTGGCACAACTATTTAGAAGCGGCTCATGAGAGCATGCTAATCCTCTCCTATAGAAGCAAAAGTCTGCAAAAAAGTTTTTTTTTTTTCACAATCACTAAGCTGAGTGAAAAGCCCACACATTAAACCAAGAATGCACTGCATTAAAAATGAACCATATGTTCCAGCCCAATAAGCATTGCATCATGCTAATTGGAGAATCATGAGAATACTAGGGGGACATGTATCACTTTGACTGCTCCAAAGAGGCTTATGGGATTTACTGACTCATTATTGAGATAACTGATGGACACACAAACACATACTCACTGGTTTATTTGGACCTGGCACACATCTCGAAACGACCTTGCAAAGTATTTTTTCTTTCCCCCATTACAACCACATGTTGCAGAGCCAGACAGCCAGTTTAATTAGGCAGGTTAACAGTCTTTACTATGGTACCCTGCCCCAGCTTGTACTCAAACACGAAACTAGCAGTGAGCCAAAAGCATGGGAATTTATACCCTACCCCTTCCCCTTCAGGCAATAAAAGTGGGCTTAGACACAAATCTACCCAAAGCCAGATGGGAACATATATCTCGGTGTGGTTTCCTCACAGTCGAGTAAATGCGGTACCAACGCCCTCTTTCTTTATGCACACATGTCAGATACAACATGTATTTTAGCTCCATTTCATTGGTTGTCTTTCTCCACAAATGTGAGAATTGCTTTACTCATTTTACCAGCCTTTCAACAGCAGTTTTCCCTCCCTTAGCAGCATCACCACAAAGGTCTTAAAACCACCGTTGAATATTGTGAGGGTTCTGTGACTGCACTTTTCATAATTTTGAAAGGCAAAGAACGGCAAAGAAAAAAGCCAGACATCTCAGTCATTACTTGGTTAAATTAGACAGAACAGGCAAAGTAGACAGAGATCCAGACAGCTTTTTGCTGCTGCCTTTGTTTTGTGGTTTCCCCTTAAGGCCCCAATGGAAAACAACTTCAAACGAAACATATACGTGATGCCAAATTTATGTGTGGGACGACAGCTTTGCTGGGGTCCCTTCCCCCTACTATAAAAGATTGAGAAAGCGAGAGAAACACGAGGTAGAGCGAGTCTAGACTGCCCCCATCTAAATCTATAACCTGTCACTCACTTTCAGACAGACCTGGTCGCACCATTTGAAACAACACACATACAAAAAAGTAATGTGATGACATATGCACCTCACATTGCTATGTTATGTGTCAACAAATAAAACCTTCACACACATGAAAATATAGTCTGCGTGTGAATGAGCTTTGTGTCCACAACAATGTCTGTGTAGATTCACTTGAATCTGTCATATTATATATCCTCCCACACACACCCACGTGACGAAACGCACAAAAATATACAATTACGCACACACAAACACTCACTCCCACTCTAAGTAAGGCAAAAAACTTCTTAGCGCTCTCATTGGTACAAAAACACATCATTTGCCACACACATATTCAAGTCCATCCAAACATACCGTAAATATACAAAGCTGCAATTTAAATCCACTAACCTTCAAACATGCCACACCCACAAGAACTAATCTGAGAGGGTCACTGTTGTTTGACCTTTTTTAAACATCCTGGATCTAGTCATGATTGTGGCATATAAACATAAATACACAAGATCTAACATTAGCGTAGTAGGAATGGGGACAGAGCGGTGGATGGTCTGAGATTCTCCCTTCAGCAACAACAGGAGCCAACCTGTAATTTACAGTCTAATTAATACAAGAAAGAGTCTGTGGGAACTCAAGGTTGTAAAGTGTCAGTTATGAGTGGTGAGGAGCTTCACAGCCAAGCTAAGAGTTGCAATATTATGACTATTTCACAGGTTATAACAGAGATGAGCAGGACTAGGCTATGTAAAGGTGTGAATAGTGACATCAATACAATGCGCAGGTGTTAGACTAATTCTTCTGAGAGCAAAGCAGTTTCGAAAAACAACACAAAACAAAAAAAGGCAAACAAAATCTACAATTCTACTCTTTGCAGTCAGTTATTTTATTATCAGTTATATACTATACATTTTAGTACTTAATATATTCAACTAGATTTTATTTTTATTTTTTCAGGTTTCATTTTAATTTTTAGCTTTAGTATAGCATTTTGATCAATTTTATGAGTTTTTATTTTTTATATAGCTTTAAATTGTTTTTATTTCATTTTTAGTTTAATCATTTTAGTACTTAAACGTATTTATTTCAGTTAGTTGTCAACAATTCTAAGTTTAAGTTTATACATTCCCATCTAATATTTATAGCTTTGTTTTAATTACAGGAAACTCTGTCAA
Organism: Tor tambroides; assembly: GCA_021397915.2. Taxonomy (NCBI): domain Eukaryota; kingdom Metazoa; phylum Chordata; class Actinopteri; order Cypriniformes; family Cyprinidae; genus Tor; species Tor tambroides. Next base: position 21,750 of record JAFVLL020002055.1, read on the forward strand.
CAATTGCACGTTTGCAGTTCACTGCAAAGGCTAGTGCACTGGGCAGCTAGCATATAACCTCAAAAGAACCTGTTACACAAAGCATTACCTTACAGACAAGACCATCTGCAACTACCGTGCTTAAAATTTTCTGCTTGCATGGTTTGACCATGACTAAAAGTTCAAGTGAGACATGGTTCCAGGAATATTATCATCACCAACGAGGGCGCTCTTGACGTGGCTCTGAAGTAGGCTTATGTAAAAAGGTCGCACTGTCCAGTGTGTAACAGTTTCATAACAGATGGAAGTTGCTGCGGCTCTATCCACCACCTCAAAAACCATGCAAAAGGGACACTGAGGACACTTCCTCTTTTTGTCCCTCTGGGAAAACAATAGTGAGGCCGTAACCCATGTTGCAACTGTGTCAAACTGTTCATGCAAATACCCACAACAAAATTTATGTAAACTTTACTCATCCCCTTGCCTGTGGTCAATATATTTATTCACAGAATGGCACTTGTACAAAAGGAGACTTTTTTTGAAGTGGTTTGTGTTGCATGGGCACTGGCATGGCTTCACACTGATGAGCTACACCCTCTTTGGTGTGGTGCAACCAGCACTGCATATGCCCAAGTCTTTTTCGCAACAGGGGCCAGTAATTAGGAGAGCTTTAGATTCGACCTCTATGTTAACGAACACAGTGACCCAGTTACCCTTTGCAGCAGTTACATCACAGTTGCTAGTACGGACATCCCATAGCGAAGGTAGCCGAGCAACAGTGTTTCCCTTCAGAGGCGATACCATTATGTCACAGACAGCAGCTTTACATAACTGTTCTCTTTTGGGGCCACTGGGTCAGTAAATAAACTCTTGCTTATGTCTTCTCTCAAGTACAAAAACACATTGCAAATCCACGACTCGATTTCATAGAGGGCCTGAAGAATGAACAACTTCAGATTGCCTTGAATCTGTAGGAAACAGGAGAAAAGGGCCTTTTGAGGTGAAGAGTCTATGCCACAGACATCTGATCGGGCCACTATCTGAGCAACACAAGTACAGACTGAATGTCGATCCAGGAGACTTGGTGTCGCTCACCTGTTCCAACAAGAGCTACCAGCATCTCTGTGTGGGTGAGATAAAATTCCTCAGGTTTCTTCAACCGTGAGGCCACTTACACCGGCTGAGATGTAGGTAGGGATGGAGACAGCCAGACACTACGTGAGAAAGGCAGTAAGGACCTCCAGTGGGAGGTCTTACAAATCCTTTATAACCACGAGCTCAAAGTGGACTCTCTAGGCTTGCTCAACAGCTACACACTTGATGCCCTAGAACATGCTTTGAAATTAGCATAGTCTGCAAGTCTAACGTCAGCTGCTGTCATTCGGAAAGCAGTTCCGACTGAGAAGACATTTTAATTAGGTAATTAGGAGAGGACTTTGAATTCATCCTCTAGATACCAAACCAACATATCCCTTGCAGACGTCACACAATGTCCACATAAAATGGAGGACAGGAGCACAGGAGAAACTCTGTGCTATTTGTTAATTCTGACTTGCAGTAATGAAGGTCAGGACCAGGACAGTGGAAACTGATCTTAGATTAGTATAAAAGGCCTATTTCCAACCGTAAAGATCTAGTTTTTACAAGATTTTTTGGCCAAGAATCTTACAGACAGTACACATGTGCCTTCAGTTATCTTTAGCCGGAGGAAAAGCAAAAACGATACAACAAATACAGATGTAAACTAGACCAAGACATGATGCTTTCAATATAATATGTATTAGATCCCGATGTTGCCCATGGTGATCCCAATTAGGTCAGACATTCTGAATCAGGGGCACACTGTGTCCTAGCCTCCGGTCTACCACTGATTTGTTATCTGCGGAAAACCACAACAAGCCTGATCTCCAAAATGGCACCACAAATGTAGCTGCAGCACTTACCAGCAGGTTGTAATTTATTCCTGGTGGGTCATGCAGAAGTCTGCCAGTTCAAGCCCTCAGTGTTAATGACGAGACTGCTTTGGGCCACTGGAGACCCAGACAGGCCGGTTCTTAATCGCAAAGTTTCCAAGACTGTCTGCAAGAGAGTTCTCACCTTCTCTCAGCAAACTGGGGAATTTCTGCCAACAACTCAGCTTTCCCCTTTCCACCAGGGCTGAGATGCTTGCCGAGATGATCTCATCACTACCCCACTGGAGCAGGGAATTTTGAGTGTGTATGCAATCCCATCAGCAACCGAGTTGGGAGAAGATATAGGTCACGCCCTCCATCTAACTGAGGTTGCCAAGAAGCGAGTACACAAAGATTGCAACATACCATGGAGACCAGAAACCACAAAGTCTGGCACAAACATAGTTTGGACTTACGTTATAGTCGTGGGCAATTTAACAAATAGTCAGCATTATCGTCATATCTGCATTATCGTCATATCTACATTACACACAACTTCATATTAATCTCGTGAAGGTCTAGTGAGCAGATTGCTGACTGAGCGAAATGTTTCCTGGTGGTTTGACCCAGATTACAGCATTTAGAGACAACTGTGGGAATGGAACAAAAAAGACAGAAGCACACAACGCATATGCATGTGCTAATGGAGGGAGGGGGTGCCGGGTTGACTAACCACATTGAGTCTTGGTGAGTCAGATCAGGCTTTCAGTACTCTGTTCGTGACAGTGACTTTGAGAAATTGAGGATTAATGCTAATGGATGTGGGTGTAACAAAGACATTACAGCTAGGTCAGGTGCAATGATTAGAACTGGGCCAGACTTGTCCAGAGACATTGTGACAAAGGCAACTATGTTTAATTTATCATCCTCTATTGTCTTCAAT
>JAFVLL020002056.1:0-15487 GCA_021397915.2 Tor tambroides
TTAAGCCGAAAATACATTTATGGGACTCTCTGGATGATCTGGCCGCCATTGTTGCCGGTTGCGCAGTGTGTTCTGGGTACCCCTTGGTTTCAAGTAAGCTCGCGAAAATGCTTGGTTTTAAGGGGTATCTACCCCTTTCCCTTAGCCCTACCCCTCGATCAAAACGAGAATTGGGATAGCCCTTACTCTCACGTGAACGCGCAAAACTAAGGGGAAGGGGTAAGACAGAGAAATGGGATTCACCCTTAGTCTAGGTTGACTTAAAGGGGTGTTCTGTAAAATCAGTAAAGGATTTTCATGTTATCACAGAAGCTGGCCTTGAGCATGACTGAACTCCTGTTTTTAAAAGTAGTCTTTCAGAATCACTGATATATAATTAAGGTGTTTCTCCATCTCACAGGTATCTCCTCTTCAGCCATCGTTGCCAGTCAACAAGCCTCTGCCCCCTCGCTTTACCCTCCAGCACGGAGGTGAGAATGGTAAGAAGATTCATCTTTATCTTCAAGCACAAAAATTTTACTTTATGCATTGGGCAGTGTAGTTATATATACAGTATTTTCCACCACTTTTAAATATCTGTAGGTGTTTTAGGAGAAGAACCATTATTTTGGGAGAAAGTCATGTTTAAAATAGTAGTAACAAAAACCAAAAAAATCAAATAATCATGATTTTCTCGAATTTTTCACTTTCATCAGACTTGATTTGATTTGATTTGTTTTGTTTTGTTTAAGGGGCCATCATAACAATGCATAGTGATAAACAACCATATTTACCATATGTATATTTCCCTGAAGTATTTTAAAGCATGCAAAAATGCTATGAAAGGCTTCCACATACATTTAGGTGAATTAGGTGAATCGTTCAATGTGTTTATTCTTTAAACTGGGCAGTTTGAAAGAACTGAGCTGCAGAAATGAATTGAACCTCCTAACTCATTTTTGCTACTATTAAAATATGTCTTTATTATCTCACACACAAGCCTTGGCACAAGAAGTGGATCTATGATTAGGCTACTCCCATGGTCTTTAGAAACTTAATAGGCAATAAAAAGCATATTAAAATCATCACAATATTCACAATGCAAGTTAATTTTATATTGTTAACAAAATAATATTGATATATCGTCCAGCCCTAAATTGTGTTGTATCCTTGGACTGATTCCCTGGAATTAAGTGCTGTACAGTCTTTGCTGTCCTCTAGTGGTCAAAATCTCAAAAAATTCCCAAGGCCTTTTCATACTCGACTACAATGGCTGCTGCCTTTGTTAGTTGTTTATCATATTTGAAAATACATTATGAAATGAAAATATATATATTCAATTTTATTCTCATTTCCATTCTAGGGAGAAGTAACTGGCCGTTCTTCTGCAGACATGTGACTGGTTCACATGAGGATGTGATGTGGAGCTTATGACATCAGTTCAATGATGTTCCCGATTTCTTTACGGTTCTTTTTCCTGGATTTCCCAGCGTCTTTGACCAACACCGTCAGGGAGGACAAAGTGGATGCCCAGGCTTCTACATACACGCCGATCTCCACCTCGGGAAACGCACATCCGGACGCCTCCCTCTCTGTGCTGCTGGCTACATACTCAGGAGAGAGGAGACACAATCTGTCTGCAGAAACGTCATATGATGTGCAAGCTCTCCGAAAAACATGGACCTACAGTGTTTGGGAAATATTGAATGAACCTGGATGCAAAGACATTCTGGAAGTCACTACATTGTGTTTAAAGCATGGGCAAAGCATGGAGTGCTACTGATCTGGACTGCTGCTCTAGAGCCAAGAGGATTACTATGGTTGTTGGGTTTTTTTGCCCCGAAGGATTCCAGTGTCTTTGTTGCCGCTCTTCATCTTCATACATTTACATTCACAATCTATTTGTGGACTATGCAAGTGGATAAGGCTTGGTTTTCTTCACTCAGTTCATTCAGGGCAGTAAATTCAAGTTCATGTTACCATTGCGAAGCTATCGTCAACATACTTGAGAGCAGACAGTTCTTTGTCCAAGAGGCATTTTTTAAACGCACTTCCCCGTCTTTATTGTTCATAGTTATGTTTCTTTCTCATTGATGGACGATGAACAAATTGCTCAAAGTCAGCTTAGCACTGTGCAAATGTTATGTTCTCGAACGGGCGACTTTGCTTCGCATTGGTCGGTTAAACAACGACTCGATTTTCAGTTAAGTGATGGGCCTTCTGACATTTTGGATTATCCGGATCGTGGAGAGAAGATGAAGCATTGGCTGCTCTCTGACATGCTTACATGGAGTGTCCCAAAAAGCAGGAACTTTGACTTCCAGACTGGATTTAGGGATTTTTCCGGCCTGTATTGGCCGTTATCATATGCGGACACAAGTCTATCTGCTTCTCCCAGGCTCTAGATAGTCATTTGGGACGCGCTGTGTGTGTTTGCCTATGGAGTTACCAGACTCTACTGAACTGTGTGTGTCTGGTCACGAACTGAACCTTCACACACGGATACATTGCTGCTTGCGAATCTCATGCCAGTCTGCATGAGTGAAGTCCAAAATGTGGTGAACCTTGAAGACTTAGAGCGATCCGAGTAAGATAACCCCAAAAGAGGCTTAGAGCCGGCATCCAGCTTCTAGACTACTTCTACTTTTGGTCGTACTTGCGGAGCACGAAACAAGGAAGACCTGGAAAACCGTTCCCTCACTTTCTTCTGTACGTCTGCATGGTATAATCCAGCACTCGGTAAAAGCATTAATCCAAACAGAGAGCAATGCAACACAAGGCGTCCTTCCTTTTCTCCCTCACTATGTGCTTTCTGTATATATTGTACAAAGGAATTATTTTAAAAAAGGTTGTTGGATGCTATTGGATTTTACTATCTCTCTCTTATTTTTTTTTTTTTTTTTGTCTGTTAGCCTTTTTTTTCTACCATTGTTGACATAATATCAACGTTTAGCTGGTATAACAGCTTTATATTGGAAGTGTTTTTGTTTTTTTACTACTTTTTCTACCCCTCCTCTTCAACGTCAAGTCGGTCCCACTCTGCTTTGAAACTGTTTAGAAGCACATGTTTTGCGTTTACTGAAATAAAGTCAGTTTTAATAAAACGTCAGGATTTTTAGTCAGGACCCCTGCAAAACACATCGCAATGGCACGTTCATATTTCAGAAGGGAGCTATGGCAAAGGAAGCGAGTCCGGTGCTATCTGGAGCTAGTTTTTCCAGTTCATCATCATGCAGTTATTGTGTGAATCTGAAACACTCAGGAGAGCATTATTGAAATCTGAGCCATTTAAATCATCTTGGCATTTTCATCGCTCTCTGCTGTATTCAAACTTGATTATTGAACAGCACAGGGAAGAAGACATTACTTAACGTGATTCGTTTATAGTGAAGAGGCGGCTTTTCCTCCATGTTAAACATGACCGTTTGTTTTTCATTTCAGTCGTGAGACAAAACAGCAAACGTTCATTATCTGCAAGATGGGTTTTTTGCTACTTACATTTATAACTGAGCATTAATTTCAGTGCCACCACAAACTCCTAATCTGATTTGAACTAATGCTCATGCTAATGAGGCCTAATGGCACAATGCATTAGTTTTATTTTGTTGTAGGAGAGACCCGGGCCAGATCTCTTTAAGAATTTTTATTTTATCCTCTCTGTGCAGATGGAAAACTTTACACTTCTTATGCTGATTTAGGACCAGCTTTCTCTACCTAAACCCTAAACAGTAACTAAGAGATATCGCAGCACTGGTCTCAGATCAGCATCAAAAGGCTTGCGCTAATACGAGAGCGTTAGGATTTTTATATATAGTAAATAACCTCACTTTTAGTTGTTCTGTCTCCACGCGTTTAGCCAGTAAACCTGTGCTGTCTGGTGACTTGATTCATAATTGTTGAGGAAAAAGCGCTTGATTGTTTTAATTTATTTTTGCGGGTTCTTCTTTTGTTGTTGCTGTTGTTTTTTCTAGTTCGAGTTTTCTCCTTGTAGAAAGACGAAACGGCCGGTTTTAACAGTTCAAACATTCGTTTATATTTGTCTCAGACGGTGCTAATATAGCCTGCCCTGTGCGATCCTTGTGGGAAGAGAAGAGGGAATTTGCGTTTTTGGTTTAATTTCTATTTTCTGTTTTTATTAGGCCCCTCCCACAACCCATCCCACAAATTAAGCCCCACCTACCCCACATCCAGAGAGAGCAGCGGCTCAGTGTCGGTCATCGGTACTTGAAAGAAAGATGTTTACACCTCTTCATTTCTGTGTTTGGATACACTTCTCTTTGTACACCATCGCTCTCTCTTTCCCTGCCTTCCTCGCTGTCTAGCTGCCTCTGTCCCACTCTCTCTTCCTAGGGATCTCTCATGTAAAGTGTAAATTGCTACATTTTTTATACAATACTGTAACTTGCCTTTGTACATTTAGGCAGAAAATAAATCTTTTTATGAGACAATCACTCCTGTTAATCTGTCTTATCTGTCTAAAAGAGTCACATGTGCATTATAATTGGAAGCTAACCTCTGATCAAAAATGAAATTTAGGACAAAAAAGAAAGAAAAAAGAAAAGAAAATCAGGCCAGTGGGAGGTTTTTCAAGGTTTGGGAACCCCTAGAGGTTTGCAAATGGGATTGCAATAGTAATTCAGAATTAAATATGTATTATTTTTTTTTTTTTTTTTTTTTTAATAACTATGGAAACGGAACACTTGGATTAAGTAAAAATATATTAAATTACTTGGTTGGAATAACATGCAAAGAAATTCATTCTGTTCTATGATGCTTCTTTTTTTAAAATAAATCCAGTTACAAAATAAAAGGCTGCCATATGGTCAATATAATAACATATTGATCCAAATGCTTATTCTATTTTTTTATTATTATTTTATTGTGTAAACATGTTCTCTAATTATGTTCATGTTTCTTCTAAGAATTATATTTATACATTCAGAATTCCTATAAATCATTTTGAGTTTATTATTGTTATTATTAATATAATATACTGTAATATTGTTCTTACAAGCCAATTTATCCTCAGTGTTAATAAATTAGTTTATAAAGGAGTTAAGGACCAACAGCATGGGGGAAAAAAAGGTGAAGATCCAGACTACAATAACATTCTCAACATCCATCTGGAACCATAAACCCAGGCCAATCTGAGAGACTATCATAAGAAATACAGAGTAGAAGACCAGAAAAAAAGAAAACACTGCTTCAAATAACTGACCAAATCAATAACAGGAATTGTATTACCAGGCTTTAGCCAGCAGAGGGCTGTCTTTTACCTGCTTTTAGTAATTTTTGCACAATTGTGAAGCCGCTTCTGTTACACTTCACTAATGATTCGAGATTAAATCAAATAAATAAATGTTTTCTATGAAAAGGTCGTATGACAACAAATAATTGACTGTATGGGTACGGACGCCATATTAAATGTCTCGCCACTTGTATAAAGGTATGGTGTGGTGATTAAATTGTTGATACCCTGAATCTGGGTGTCAAACATTGAAAATACTTATGTGTTCATATTTCGTGATATAAGATCTTAAGGCAATATAGCACAATGAACGGACTGTTCGTGTTATATAAATAAAATGTAATATTGCGTCTACCCTAATAAGGACCAAATGTGTTCAATTCTGTAACCATCAAGCAAAGCAATGGATGGAGGAAGTAGTACCCACATAAAAATGGTGTATGAATCAAATACCTCGTCCTCGACAGCAGTCTTCTTTGTTATCTTCTTGAGACCCACGTCCGAAAGCATATTTAACAACATATGTTTGGGAAAGAAACTAAAACCTGTGGAAAGTTAGGTAAAACCCTAGTTCACGTCATAGACATTCATCATTTAAAATAGGGAAAGATTCTTGAAAATCAGTTTTCGGCCTCTGAGGTACTTTTTAATGCTGCTTTGTTGCCCAGCTTCGCGCCATCAGGTGACCAGCGCGGGAAGAAAAGCCGCGCGTGCTTGAGGATTCGGCAGTTGCCATGGAAACCCCCGCGTAAGTGCTGGAGGAGAATCAATCTCGTAAAGAAAGACAGAAGAATACAACATGAATGCAACGGTGTCCATTGAAAATAAGAGTTGATATTCCCCAAATCGATGCACGACGTGTAACGTTTGTTCAATATTAAAAACTGTCAGGCTGAAAAGATTGTGTGTGAGAGAGCTTGTGAAGCCCTCGTGATGTTATGTCCATTTATATGCGAGGCACGTGCGCGATTAGAATTCAAGGCGCGCGCTCTCCCACAGTCCTTGCGAGCTCGTGTTGTGCCAAACACAAACAGCCCACTGTATGAGACCCGCGGGGGCTGCTGTGAATCTAAAACACTGTGTTCTCTTTTTAATGCCTTGCAATATGCAGCGATTTAAGAAAATTGCATGACGATAGATGATTCAATGAATATACAGTAAATGCCATTGAACTGAATGATTGCCACATTCTTTTACCATCATACAGCATTTGCATTGTACGTAATAGTACTAGTACTACAGTTCTTTGCTAGTGTTGCTTACACTGATTGTTGGGAAGGTTGCTTTGGAGATTGCAATACCCTATCTAAAATGTAATAGGCTAAGTAGTGTTAACTATTTCAATTACTTTAAGTAATGTAACTGATTACATTTGATTACTTTTCTAAATTTCCAATGTCTTCAACTGTTAATCATTTTCAAACATGAAAGACACAGGGTTAACCTTACAGACAGTAGCTAATCCTCAACACTGATTACTGTCACTTTCGAAATCTCTCATCGCTTGAATTAAGATTATAATAATTAATTTTAAAGCACAGCCACCACAAAATCAGACTGACTTTGAGATCATTCTGAGGTTAAATACAGGTTTAAAACCAAAACAAGATATAGTTTAATAGCTATGATACCGTCTTTGAAATCAAATCTTTGCATAGTTATGACAGGAAACACTGGCATCTAAAAATGCCATGGAAAAAAAACAGTTCATCTTAAAAATAAAGCATATGCATAAACCCAAATAAGAAATAAAACAGTTATTGAATAAGCATGTGTCCTATTTTGTGTACCAAACTCCTGAAACACTGGTGTCTCATATTTTAGAGCAGTTACTGCAATTTATCAAAGAAATCTATTAAATGTGACCCTGGACCACAAAACCAGTCATTTTCTCAATTTTTTTCGAAATTGAGATTTCTACATCATCTGAAAGCTGAATAAATAAGCTTTGTTAGGATAGGACAATATTTGGCTGAGATACAACTATTTGAAAATCTGGAATCTGAGGGTGAAAAAAAAATCTAAATACTGAGAAAATCACCTTTAAAGTTGTCTAAATGAAGTTCTTAGCAATGCATATTACTGATCAAAAATTAAGTTTTGATATATTTACAGTAGGAAATTCATTAAATATCTTAATGGAACATGATCTTTACTTAATATCCTAATGATTTTTGGCATAAAAGAGAAATGGATAATTTTGACCCATACAGTGTATTTTTGGCTATTGCTACAAATATACCCCAGCAGCTTAAGACTGCTTTTGTGCTCCAGGGTCACAAATTTGTATGTGGGTGTGTGTGGAAAAAAAATCAAATGTAACCCCCTTTAATCATTAACATTTCCGTAAGCAACTGTAATTTAATTACACATTCCCAGTAACTGCAACTGATTACAATTACATTTATTTTGTAATTAAATTACGTAATTTAGTTACTCCCCAACACTGCTTACATATGCATATTAAGTGCACACCTTTTACTCAAGTGGATATTTCTCAAGTTGGTATTATGATTAATCTTTGTGTAAACAAACTTAATGTCTTATTGAACACTTCTACCGGTATTGCACAGGAAGACAGATAGGGGTACACTATGGGGCAAGTTGTCACAAGGGAAACTATAGCTTATCTGGATTTTCAGCTAAACAGTAAAACAATTAGGCTATAAAACCAAAAGAGATTAATAAAACAATGAAAATGTGTTAAAGGAAAGATAAATAAATGACAACTACCCCACTTCTAATTTAACTATCCGCTGTATAAACACTAGCAATGATTTCATGTATTCACCACCTCACTTCATATGCAATGTGTGTGTGTGTGTGTGTGTGTGTGTGTTTTATTGTTAAATGATATTTGCATAAGCATTTATGATCTGTATAGCCAGAGCTGGGTAGTAACTGATAACGTAATCTGGATTACGTAATCAGATTCCAAAAATTAAGAACTTGTAATTAGATTAAATTAAATTTTAAAATATTCGTACTACAGTTACTTTTTCATGGATTAGGCGACATGATTACATATTATTTACACAATAGCAATAATTCATAATTTATTGATTCTCCCTACAATTCCTCTTTTTCATATTTTTTAAAATAAACTACCGCTTATACACTCAGAAAGTCTTCAGTTTTGTGGACATTGACACAGAGACCAGTCACTGGTCAGGTGGCTACACAGCATTTGACCACCGGATTTACAAAAATCATTTCAGGTTTAAGAAGTGTTTCAACATTGCATCAACTAGGCTACTGATGAACACATTCAGTTTTATTTAGAATTATCACTCAGTCGGTTATTTTACCATGTATTACTTTGGAAGGTGTTTGTCTTTCAAACACACTAGAATTCACAAATTCACCAGCTTTTTTTGTCATCTGATTTTCTTTCACCTAAATTTTAAAATAAATATTTTAATAATGAAGTATCAGATTTGGATGTTCATGCTTCTCTGACTTTTGTTATGGTCACATGACATGCAGGTAAACAAATAAAATATTTCATTTTTTCAGTAAGTGTTTTATTTTATTTGTATTTTTTTATTGCATCTTTTTTTTTATCAACATTTCAACCACTTATAACATAAACATAACCAAACCAACCAACAAACAATGCCCATCTTTTACAACGCTAGTGATAAAAAAAGAAAAAGAAAAAATAAAGTGCATTATGACATACCAAAACTCAAAATATTACTTAAAGAAACATCGATAAAATCCAGGTATGGAGTCCAAACTTGAGGAAAAGAGTAACACAAGTTAAGAATTCTAAGGGAATCATTTCCTTATTAATCTTGTGCCATCCTTTCAAGGATGGGGGTTTGTCTCCGATCCAAGTTAACAATATTTTTTTTTTTTTCTGGCAGCAAAGGCTAGAATGTCAAATAGACGACAACAACAATTTAACAATTTTATTGTTTCATTAATGATTAGCTTTTCATTAAACTCATAAACCCCTGCAGTTACCCAATTTGGGAAACCTTGACGTAATATAATGTTTAATGCAGTTCATGTTGTAGATAATAACAAATTGAATATATTTTCTTACTCTTTGTATTTTTATATTAGTATTGTACAATAGATATTATCCTATTTAACCTAGCTCAAAAGTAATCTAAAATTAGTCTGATTAAATTACCTAAAAACAAAACAAAAGCAGTCATAAGTAGCACAGGTATATTTGTAGCAATAGTCAAAAATACATTGTATGGGTCAAAATGATCAATTTTTCTTTTATGCCAAAAATCATTAGGATATTAAGTAAAGATCATGTTCCATGAAGATATTTTGTAAATTTCATAACGTAGATAAATCAAAACTTCATTTTTAATTAGTAATATGCATTGCTAAGAACTTCACCTGGACAACTTTAAAGGTGATTTTCTCAATATTTAGATTTTTTTGCACCCTCAGATTCCAGATTTTCAAATAGTTGTATCTCAGCCAAATATTGTCCTATCCTAACAAACCACACATCAATGGAAAGCTTATTCAGCTTTCAGATGATATATAAGTCTCAATTTTGAAAAATTGACACTTAAGACTGGTTTTGTGGTCACAAATGTGTAATGTAATGGATTACATTACTAACTACAATTTTGTTCATGTAGCCTAATTTGGAATCAGTAACAGATTACAATTTGTAAGTAATCTACCCAGCTCTGTGTATAGTGCTGTCGACCTTCTTTCACAGCTGAAGTGAACATACAGAACGGAAGAGTCGCAGGTACATCCGTCCACGTGCTTGAAATGCGGCTGCAGCAGCAGCAACGATGGGGCGGAGCCTGTTCGCTAAGCCACGCCCCCGGTGTACCGCAAGGCTGAGCAACAAGTCGCAACCGGTCTGCAGAATTTCCCGTTGCACGGCAATGATCTGCGCTCGTGCCCTTGAAGAGCGAAGCACTCTCGGGTTTTTGCGATCGTTTGATGTTTATATGCGATAATCACATGTGAATCTACACGAGGAGCCTGATGGAGAAGCACATCAGCTGTGTTTGTCATGAAATTTCGGTTTGAAGGTAAGAGACCGATACAATCATATCCGCTTCCATGTAGTGTTACTTAATGCGTTATTGCTGGATACATTAATGGAATTTTAGACTTGGATTCTTGAATTGTCAAGATTCTAAAGAGATTCTATGATGTTTTATTGGATACACGAACATCTCTCTGGTTATTAGTAGTGAAACTCTGCCACGTTTGCAGTGTTTTCATCCCAGCTCTGATCACTTTATAGTTACACTTTTATATCATTACTTGCTCATTTATGAACAATATTTAATGCGAGTATTTCGTATTCTAATAAAAAAAACAACAACGCACGAATCCAAGTTTTAGGAAATTTCTAACAATCGCTAATGTTATTAACCCTTTAATATGCGGGGATTATTAAATCAGAAAGACACAACATTTTCAGTGTTTGATTACTTCAAAACTGTAAACTAAAATTTTTTTTTTTTTTTTAAATAAAGGAACAGGCCTAATTACAACGTCCTGATTCAGAACCGTGGTGCTAAAATCTATTTACCCCAAGAATACCATGGTACAGTACATGTCCGAAAACATTGTACTACCATGGTACTTTTTGATGCTTTCTTTGTATGCATACATCTGTCTTCTGAAATGAAATGTAAAATTGACTACTTTTGTTGCCCATTTTGGATGCTGTCAAACAATAAATAAAAATACAAATATGAAGGGGACAGTCTGAAAGGTTTACTATTGTTCTGTCCACTTTAAATCTCATGCATCAAAGGGTTAAAGAGAATTACTGGGAAACTGTTGCTGTTGTTTAAGTATTTTGTTTGATACTTTATGAAATATCAGACTAGAGCTTGTTTGATTACATTATAGGATATTATTTTATAACGACTGCCAAGATATTTGGTTGTTAAGTTGTGTTTTTTTTACACGGAGAGGATAGAGAAAATACTAAAAACGTTCCCAACAGCAATAACAACTTGTTTTATTGGGTTAAATGCATTTCTTGTTGTGTTTGGAAGGGTTAAACGGCAACCAGTAACTTAAGGAGAGCGGAGGAAAGTAATTTAATGCGCCACAGCTCTTTTGTGTTAAAGTCTGTGAGTGTGTCTTTTGGGTTTTCAGCCATCTAGAATTGTCATTTAATAGACTATCTATACCCTTACAAATACACCAAGCCCTTTGCATTGACTGTAATGCTGTTTGTTTTGGCATAAGTTGCATAACCTTGAACAGAAAAAGCAGACTGTTAGTTTTTTCCCGTGACGTGGACTCGGCTGAAAAGGGTTTCCAGTGGCACTAAGTGCCGATGACAGTCGTTGACCCCTGATGCTTAAAGCGAGAGCTTAAACGTGCATTATGGCTATAATTAGCATCTGTTAAAACCTGATATTATTACATTAGACAATAGATTAATGGTGCTCAGAATATGATCTGATGTGGTGAAGTGTGTGCTGTGTACACATGGCATTTGAAGTGAAACGCTCATTATGTTGTTGCAGTGAATGTGGAGTGAGTGGTTTTGCGGTCAGCTCGGCTTCTGTTTATGCTGGAAGTCAAACAAGAAGGTTTGGCTCCAATTGCAAAAGCAAATGTCATAAGTGTTTGCCTTGAGAAACACATGCATATACATAAATGCTTTTGGAAGCATACTGAGCCTTGTTGTCTGTTGAATCAGATTTAGATCTGCATGAGCGCCACTGCTGAATGCATCAGAGCATGTGCAGGAACAGCGAGTTAATCAGAGAGTATATCAACCTCAACAGAAGAGCGTGATATGTGTGATTGCATACGTGATATGAGTGCTTTAATGCATGATATGCATGCATGCTTGTGTGCTTGTATGCATGAGTGATCTATTTTTTACTTTCATAATATGTGTTCTTACATGCGTGATATGCATGCTTGCATGCATGTGTGATATGTTTTTACAAGCATATGTGTGCTTATATGAGTGATATGCATTCTGTTTACATGACATACGTACTTGCATGTGATGTGTGCATGATATGCATGCATGATCATATGATAAAATCATGATGATATCAAAGTCAAGTCAAAAGTCAAAGTCTGCTTTATTGTCAATTCTGCCACATGTACAGCACATACATACAGAGAATTGAAATTGCGTAACTCTCAGACCCATGGTGCATACAGTTAACATTAAACACTGACAGTAGACGTAAAAATACAGATAAATACAGTTTAAATATATGTACATACAAACTATACAGATATACAAATGAGGACATTGTAGAAAAAAGAAATAGATAAAGTGTGCATATGCGTTCTAATATGTGTGCGTGCTTTCTTGCTTGTGTGCATGATAAGCATGCTTGTATGTGTGAAGATGATATGCATTTTTGCGTGTACGTGTGATATGCGTGCTTGCATGCGTGGGAGTTTCAATGAATGGCTCTTGAGTAAGTGAAAGCATTGTTTTGTAGGTTCTGAGAGAGGTTTGCAAGCACCATTGCGATTGAGTCACTGTATTTGTACTGCAGATGTGACTTACTTGTGTCACTCTGTATCTGCCGCTCTTTCAGATATGAATCTTTGCATCCTCTGCCAGACGTTTCATCAATCTGAGTTCTGCTTCCTCCTCCTCTTAAGGCATCGTAGGTTATTTATGCGAGCTCGTGTTGAGTTACATGAATAATAGAAGCTGAGTGTTAGTCATGGCAGTCATGTAGATACAGGTCGAGCCGTCGCTCTCTAATGCAGAGATGTGGAATGTGTTGGGAGTGGAGATTTTCTTATATTTGCATTATTTCCAATTCATGCTATGGAACTTCTGACATCCTTGTGTTGTGTGTTTCATGCCCAGATGTCGCCTTCTGACAGTTTGCATGTTCTGTCTGGTCACTGTTAAGTCATGTTGTACGTGCAGGAGGGCTTGTGTGTTTTACAAGACAAGAAAATGCCATTTTAGTCTTTCTTTCCACTTAAAAGTTTTACATTTAATTCAGTGTGGCATCTATGTAATTATTTGTGAAATTTACTAGCAATTTCTGAGCGAAACTGTTTCAAAGTAAATCCTAAACTGATGTTTTCAGTGTTGTTTGTTATGTGAGTTAACCTGAAGCGTTATGCATATCTTGTCTGTAGTTTATTTTAATTTGTGTGAAATGAAAGGGAAAGAAACTCACGTTTTGCCAGAATACCGGGGTTTTATTTTAAGCTATTTTAACTTCCTGATAGCATTCCCATCTTATCAGGAAAGTAGCAAAAGCGAGTCTGTCTGTCACCACAGCATCTTCCCTTTCAAGAATATCTGAATTTGAATAAAACTGAAAGCGAGTTCAGGACGAGTTCAGCAGGATGATGGTTATTTTACAGGTACAGCTGTCTAATTATACAGACAACACTGAACCTCTGTGTGAAAACCCACCAAACAGACCTGAGTTTAGAGGAAGTTTTTTTTACAGAAACAGGGCATCTTTGTTCACATTCGTTACTTGAATCCTTTCACTGCCTGGTTTCACAGGATCTGATTTACAGAGCAAAGCAAATGATGCAAGAGACATTGCAATCTAATAGGACATTTTGAAAAAAGTTTCACAATTTGGCAATGTGGGTTAAAGACCATTTAAAAAAATACTATGGAAGTCAATGGTGCCCCAGAACTGCTCTGTTTCCCACATTCTTCAGAATATCTTCCTTTGTGTTCAGCAGAACAAAGACATTCATACAGGTTTGAAACTACTTGAGGGTGAGTAAATGATGACAGAATTTTCATTTTTGGGTGCACTGTCCCTTTAATTTCACAACAACACATTTCATCCCAAATGATAGTTTGCATAAAGTAAATGAAGCCTGTTTTAAGGACCATTAAGATTTTTTTTTTTTTTTTTGCATTGTGACATATTTGCGTGACAATTAAACACATTTTCCTACATAATTGTCATTACTATAATGCTTTAAGCTTCATTTTACTGTATTACATAACAATAATGTAATGTAATGTGTTTTTTTATGTATACCAGTACAAATTAAAGGCAGTACAACATACTTCCATTATAATATGCATGTTTTAACATCAGGGTTAGGCTGTTAAAGTAAACTAAAACTAAAACCATTAAAAATTTTGTTACTTGAAATTATATATACTGTGTGTGTGTGTGTGTGTGTGTATATATATATATATATATATATATATAATGTGTTGCTAAAGCTACATTTCTCATTTTCATGTAATTTAACTTAATGTATTAAAATAACTAAGACTAAATCTGAAATTAAACTATATTTAAATAATATAGAATAGACTTTTAAAGAACAAAAACTAATAAAAATGACAAAAACACAACAAAATGACTCAAACATCAACTAGAATTAAAATACAAAAATAAAAAAAAAATATAAAAATAAAAACCTTGATGATGCTAAAATAACAGTTTAAAATATTAATGTTTTAAGTAATAATAATATTTTTAGTTTTAATTTTGAGATGTGTGTGTGTGTGTGTGTATGTGTGTCAAAACTGGATCCAAAAAAATATTTCTAATAAAATGTAATTATTTTTAATAGTTTTATTTTTTAAAATAAAACTTATTTCTAAAATATATAATAATTTTTTCCCACTTAACAGTGATGGGAATTTATTAGGAAAATGTGTTTAATTGCCATTACATTCCATTTTAATTGTCCTAAAATAGACTTCAGTTTCTTTACGATATCTGTGTAGTTTCTCATTTTGTTCTTTTGTTTCTGAAATATGAGCTGAACTCTTTCTGGTATTGTTAGTGTATGTTGAGCGGATGTGTTTTAATAGATAATGATGGAGTCATGGAGACTCTCGTTGTTGGTGTGTTTCTGCATCCGTCCCGTTTGAAAACACTGCAGAGCGTCTCTCCTCTCCATGTGAAGATGTGAAGGTCTTTCGTTTACCTCAGACGCGTGTGTGACTCCACAAACACGGTCATGTGACCTTCTCCAAGCCTGTTTCCATGGTGATGTTGAATCTCTCACCTGACTGAAGACTAATCAGTGGCATCAAAGGCGTCTGCGGTCACATGACAGTTTCACTCTTCACTCTTCTCCCTTCTGACAGGAACAAAAACACAAGACCACCTGACCTGTTTATGGCTGCTTCTGTCAACCCGTGGAGTTTCTGAACTACTTGAAGGAATTAGTTGTTATTTTCTGTCCAGTCGCTTCAGCTGACAGACTCTGAATAGAGCCGGAGAGTTTCTGCTGTTGTCTGTCGTCTCTTTTGTGGTGTTTGACTCTGTGCTGCAGATTTTCCCAGGGCTCTGTGTTCTTCACAGCTTGGAT
>JAFVLL020002057.1:0-42859 GCA_021397915.2 Tor tambroides
AAACTTTTTGTCATCTGAACCTCTTTCACATAATATATTTACTTTAAAGGGGTGGTCAATCAGCAATTCTGTAAAAGACAATATCTCCCTTTGCACTGAACTTCGAGCATCGTAACTTTGTAGATGTTGTTTATGCTCAAACAGCAACATTACACACTAAAGTTAAAAAAGTGAAATCATAATCAATGACCCTTTGAAGTACCCCTGAGATTTTAAAATAAATATTTTAATAATTAAGTATCACATTTGCATGTTCACTGTTCTCTGACATTGGTTAATGGTCATATGGTGTGCAGGTAAACATAAAATATTTCTTCTTTTTTAGTAAGTGAATTATTTTAAAATGATTTATTTGAATTTTACATTTTAATGATTTAATTACGTTTACCTTTCATTAAACTCACAAACCCCCTGCAGTTCCTTTACGAACTCCAGTTTGGGAAACCTTGATGTAATATAATGTTTAATGCACTTCATGTTGTCAATTACAATGAAAGGGATATATTTTCTCACTCTTTGTATTTTTACATCATTATGGTACAAGATTATCCTGTTTAAATCAATGTGATAAATGAGTTAGGTCAAAAGTAATCTAAAAGTAATCTGATTATATTACCTAAAATGTGTAATGTAATGGATTACGTTACTGACTACAATTTTTGTCATGCAATTTGGAATCAGTAACGGATTACAATTTGTAAGTAATCTACCCAGCTCTGCTGGTATTTGATTTGATTTGCATGTGATATTTCCACACAGCAGTGAAGAGGAACTGAGCACAATAGGTTGCATCAGTGAGTTGAATCCTCCAGAGTCCAGTTTATTCACACAAGACCAAAGCAACAACGAAGAAAGCCATGAATTCTTAGACGTCAGAGAACATATCAGCACACTTCTGATGGATGAGGACAACATGAACCTTGATGATTATGACCATGGTAGTAAGGAAGAAGATCAAATTAACTCAAGTATGGGGATCTGTGATGATGATCACGAGTTCTTGGAGAAGCTGAAAATTGAAATAGAGAAGGATATGAAGCTGGAACAAGCGAGAATTGATGCATCTAAAAGATATTATGACGAGGACCAAAATGAGGGCGAGTGCTGAAATTTTCATGTTTCTATAGAAATTACACTGCCGTTCAATAGTTTGGGGTCAGTAAGATTTATTTATTTTAAAGAAAATAATACTTTTCTTCAGTAAGGATGCATTAAATTGATCAAAAGAGACAGTATATACATTTATAGTACTACAAAAGATTTCAAATTCAAATAAATGCTGTTTTTTCAGAATCCAGAAAAAATGTATCATGATTAAATTAAGCAGTTTAACTATTTTCAACATTGATGACCATAACAAATATATAAATCTAATACATACATATTATTATTATTATATAGTATTTGTTTAGCAGGCATTTTTATCTTATCTGAAACTATATATATATATATATATATATATATATATATATATATTAGTATCAAGATCATGGGTTCAGATAAAAATGAATAAATATACATGTACATTTCTCTCAACAGTAACAGGCAGCACCCACAAAGTTATATTGAGGTTTCACCAACAATCTTCTCAAAATGAGAAAGATAATGATAGGTAAGATGGATTTCATTCAGTTTAAAATATATTTCAGATTTCAGATTTGTAAGTTTGCATTTTATGTTGTCCTGCAGCAGTGAACAGGAATCAAACACAGAAGATGACACTGCCAGCATCCTGAAGACTGAGGTGAGAAAATCAGGTCATCAAGCATACAACAAAAAGATGAAATAATAGTAATCTGTCATTGTCTTACTGCTATCCACATGTTTCAGGACCAAAGTGATTCTGATGAACCAATAGAGAGACGCTTGTACACAGGAAGGTACAAAGTCTTACCAAAGGGGTTCCAAAAGACAGACAAGCAGCTGAAGGAACAACCTAAGAGAAAAAAGGTAAATGTTATTTGGCTCGAAATTAAAAGAGTAAATAACAATATGCTCATGGTACACATAAGTTACGTATAAATTGTGTAAACATTTATCATAACAATGTCAGTTCTGACGCTGTCATTATTAATGTACAATTCAAGTTACTGATCAGCCTCAAGCACAACAGCATTAAAGTCATTAATAATAAAGCCGATAATCTAACCTAACAGTTCAGACTGACCGAACTCTGTTTGATGTCTCTGTAGTGTCTTGTCCTGCTGCGATCAGTGTTAGCAGTGAGTCTAGCGACGGCGGTGGGTGTGCTGTCTTACTTGTGGGCCACAGACAGCCTGGACTGGATCTAATGAATTCACATGGATCTTGGATGTTCAACATGAGTCAAAACACAAAATAAATATAAAGGCCTCTGCAAGTATGATAGAGAAACCTTTGCACAAGGCCATTTAAAATCTCATGAAACAGACAAACCAGCAGACAAGACCAACTTTATTTCCTTACAGTGTGCAACCTAATATTGTAATGTTTGAACAGCGTTTTGAAATACAGCTTTGAAAAATGTTTATGTCTTTTAACATGGTTATCCCTGTATTCTTATGTAAACCACATCTAGATAGATTAATCTTCCTCCTTTTTTACTAGGAAAAGTTATACATTTGCAGATGTACGTGGCCTCTGGGCCCTACAGGAAACCTGTACAAACAAGTGCTTTCAAAGTAAAACTGACCTGGAAAAACAAATAAATGCAATTGATACCTTTTCAATTCCTTTATCTCTGACTATATCTGACTGCAGTTGAAGGGACTTTCTTTCATTTGTCATCCTATTAGGTTGTCAACAAGCTATATTCCATAAACATGCCATGCAGTTAATGTATCTTTAAATCTGATTATTATTCAGTGCCTTCTTCTCTACAGCATAAAACATGATATCATAGTGCAATTTACCAATTCTAGAAAATTAAAACCAATTGCATACAATAGCATGGATATTTCCCCTCTGATCATCACCAGGGTTCTTGCAAATATTAATATTTCCTCCAAAAGTATGTCTCTCTCTCCGTAAGTGCTTTGACTTTAAATGTAGCTATAAAAAATTAATTCATCTTTCCATCCTACAGTAAGAAATATAAGAAGGAAGAAGTACCTGTAAGGCATGCTCAGCTTTCTGCCGTCTTTTTTCTTTGGCTGAAATTATTTTCTCCAAAGGAACCTTTCCATTTAAAATGTGCATTAAATGCTTACTACGAATACATGCCCTGATTAACTACTCGTTTTCATAACAGTCTCATAACACATTTCAGGAAAAGACAATGTAAATAAATAAATAAATAAATAAATAAATATCTCATAAATTAAAATTGCAGTTGTAAGGTAAAGTGCATTTGATACTGCATTAGCTGTGGTGACTACGCAAACTAATAAACAAGAGGTGCCTTTTTTGATTTGAAGATCCATGCCAGTAATTGAATACACACAATCTTTTCCACTTGTCAACGCACACATCCTTAGCCTCCATGTTTGGGCTCTTTTTTTTTTAAATTGCAGTGTTTATGATTCATTCTCGCTGCTGTTACAGTTGGTAATCACTCCCACATTTTTGTTTTTGGGATTGAAAAGGATTCACTCCGACAAGTTTAAAACATCCATCAGCTACATCCAGGACACTGGTCCGCACAACAAACTCCAAACTATTTCAGACCAGGCCACATCCTGTCACTGAAAGGCCCCTCTCCTGTAAACGAAAGAGGGGATGGCGCTCCCGGCGTGTAGAGGTCAGAGTCTGTATCCGACTCCGCCTCGGCCAGATAAGGCCTGAGATGGGTGCACAGTGTCCCGCCGCCTCCACCAAAAAGCCCCAGACTCACCGGAGGCACGTAATCCTCTTCCCTGGCCTGAGAAATGCTAAAGCCGCTAAAAGAGCGCTCTAGTTCCTCATGGTCCACTGAGGGAATGGAGAGGGACGTGTCGCTCTCGACGGCCGCCTGCTGCTGGACGGGTCTCCTGGACCTACGCGAGCGGCTGCTGTCCCCGTTATCGTGGAACGGCGGAGGCGGGAGGCGGTATAGCGAAGGGTCGTCGGTGCCTATCGGCGAAACTCCTCGGCTGTTGTTCCAGAGAGGCACACTGAGGGGATGGTCATCCTGCTGATGCCATGAGGTAGAGGGCCGACATTGGCTTTCGGTGGGTGTGCCGTTGGGACCGGGATGGACAGGGGACATGCTCTTTTTATTCTCATCCTCTTTCTCGTCCTGTACTTTTTCGCTCTTGTCATCAGGGCTGTGGTAGGGAGGAGCAGGGTAAGGGATTTTAAAGCCCAGAAGGGCTTCGGTCTCAGATCGCGGGATGCCCATATGTGTGGTGTACACGCTGACCAAAAAGTTGAGTTTGAGGTCCATTGCTCCCACCTGCACAAGGAGAAACAGTGAGGCCCTTTAGCACTGACATACAGTCAAACAAAAAATTATTCAGACTCCAGATTTAATTTTTGATATTTTTTGACTAGTGGGTGCAGGACACTATAGTTCATTTATGTAAGTGAGGATAGCAAAATAAAGTAAACTGTGACATACTATACCAAAAAAATTCTTCATACAGTGGACTACCAGTAAAACTGATACAAACTTGGGACCAAAAATTTGTTTTGACACTTTGACCTGACCATGTTTTGTTACATACCTTTCTATCAAAGTTATCTGACATTATCAAGATGAATTTATTCTGACACAGTTTAACTCTTGAGTTCTTGTCATATTTTATTACCATTTTCAAACTATACCAAATAAACTCTAATAATGTGAGAAATTTCGAAGGTGACTGAATAAATTTTGGTTTGACTGTACTTCATTTGTGATTATCAGGATGAATTTGTTCTGACACAGTTTAACTCTGAGTTCTTATATTTTATTTTCATTGTCTAAATTATAGCGAATAAACTGTGGTAATGTGAGAAATGTTGAAGGTCTCTGAATAAATTTTGTTTTGACTGTATACACGCTTATCATTTGGTTCCTCAAAGAACCTTTCAGTAAACAGGTCTTAAAAGAACCATTTTCTTTCTAATGGTGTGTTCACATCAAACGTGAAGCGAATATGCTCATCATGTTATTTTATTCACTCACGCAAATAAAAATATCTCGTAATGCTCTCCTTCATTTTCTGATACAAGCGGACATGTAATAAGCTCTTTGCTGATTGACTTGTGTGACGTCTCATGCAAATTTTCCGCTCAAGTCGAAATTTTTCAACTTGCACGGAAGACGTGATTGAGGTCGTGTTCGCTGCAATTTGCATCATTCTTGTCGCCCAGTGCGAAATCGCGTCATACATAAACAATGCGTGGCGCAGCTGACACAGAACAGCATACCTTGTTTACGTATGTGATACTCTCCAAAATGGCGCTACGGTGATGCGGAGGACATGAATTGTTGAATAAAGTCTTTTTTTTTTTCTTTGTGCACAAAAAGTAATCTCGTAGCTTCGTAAAATTACAGTTGAACCCCTGATGTCACATGGATTATTTTACCGATGTCCTTGCTACGTTTATGGTAATTACATTGCTGTCTATGTGAGGGTCAGAGAGTTTTCAGAATTTGTCAAAAATATCTTCATTTGTGTTACGAAGATGAACGGAGGTCTTACGGGTTTGGAGCGATTTTTGGGTGAACTATCCCTTTAAGAATGCAGGAAGGTGCCCATAAGCCAACTAGCATCATGTAGCAGTCCATGACGACATCAAATCTGTACTGCAAAAGGACCCCCTCAATATCTTTAAACATGCAGGCTTCCAATGACAGCGATTCAGGAGGTGGAGTTTGGAATCATCTAATTTGGTAATCGTGTTAAAAAGTTGTTGGTAGATAAAAAGCTGTATTCTGTACGTTTGACTTGTGCACAATAATTTTCTTCCAAATACGATCATTTTGAGTTTCTGGCACCATACTTGGACATTTCCAATCTGGCAACACTGGTTTTCACTATACAGAACCTTTTGTGGAATGGAAAGTTTCAATGGATGTTGAAGGTTCTTTATGAAACCATAGATGCTAGTAAAGGACCTTTATTTTAAGAGTGTATGGTGCTACACCAAATGAACTTGATGGGACGTGCTTCACCTGTTTCTCCATCTTATTCAGACGTCCCATCATGCTTGGGTCCTCAGCCATCTCCGTGTCGCTTTTGAGCTTGTCCTTTTCTCCTGCCGCAGCTCCCTTTCCCACAATCTGATCCACTCTAGTGATCCAATAGACCATCACTTCGACACATAGTCAATACACCCTCATCCACACTGAGATTCAGTGGTTAACTGTGCACTGTACCTTGTCAAGTTAACAGAAATTAGCTTTATGGAGGAGAACTAGAGCATGCGAATGCAAACAGCAGGGTTAAGAGGGAAGATGACTGAAGCCTGATTTGCTGAAAGTGAGTATGTGCGATATTGCATGCTGCATGCAATACTGCAAAGTTGTTAATCACCATGCATTCATCAGGGACTTGGGACTTCAAAAATCAAGATGACTCTTGGAATCTTGGAAAGATGACTCTTTCAAAGCTGCAGCATTACACTGAAATGAACGCTCACAATACTGCAGTGAAAACACATCTGAGTGTCTTCTTTTGCAAAGTTACTGACAGCAGTGTTGGGGAGACTAACTAACTAAAAATGAAAACTCACTTAACTACATTTTTCAGTATGGAAATCTGATTATTCTAGTGAATCATTTGTCTTAAAAGGCAAATTCTTTTTTCCAAGTGTGATTCTTTCAATTAAATCATTCTACTATATGCCTTATATAGTATTGGTCAGAATCAGTTTTGTTATTATTAACCAAAACTTAAACTTTAGTAAAACTGAAAATGAAATAAAACTCAATTTTAAGTATATGTATTATTTAATTACATTTATAAAAAGACAAAAGCAAATGAAATTGCAAAAATTATTAAAACAAACATAAAAATAAAAGCTAATTCTAAATATTAATAAAAGCTACGATAGTATAAATACTAAAATAACTAATAGTAAAACAACACTGTCTGAATCATTCTAACAAAATATGTTCGATTAGGTGGTTTATGTAAATTAATTATAAAATAGCGTCATGAATTCAAGTGCCTGCGCTGTATATTTGGTCTACTTTTTTATAACAAAATATTTTGTTAAATGCTGTTGTTAGGCTATTATTTGTATAAAAAATAAAATAATAATAATTAAAATAATAATAATAAATTTGGTACTGTCATCTCAATTGAGATTCATATTAATTTGTTCAAAACTCCAGTAAAATGTCTTGGATTAAATTATGAATGATAATCGTCTGATGTATTTAGAAAGATTTTGCGCCCTTAAAGTAGCTTCCCAACAATGTTAGTCAGACATACTGCCCCAATGGCAGGGAATTTGACTTCTATAATAAATAATGTGGGGAAATAAATGAAAAATAATCAAAAAATGCCGCCTGGTTCCATGCCTTATGATGCTTTGTGTGTTACACACTGTACATTTAAGTTATTCTCTCTTTTTTAAACCCTGGAACAACATGCACAATTGCATCCGTCCCCCGGTAAACAGGCTGCATGGTCACACCATAGTGTGTTGAATTATTGTACAGCAAAATCGATTTTTATTTAATCATAAACAAACTTTTCATATGCTCAATTCTAAAGCAGTGAATTATTTATGGATAATTATATCCATCCAAAATGTAAATCTTTTTCAAGGTGAACACAGAATAAACAATCTTACCAGTTAGCGACTAGTTTCCCCTCTTGATCTCAGTCATTTAATTGTCATGACACTGCAGTTTTTAATACAGTGCTGTTCAATAATAAACCCATTCAGCCTGGGAACGCTATTGGTGAATGATTACGTACTTCTTGTGACGAGGGGTCGAGGGGGGAGGGGGACCCACAATCAAATCTATCCTGGCAAAGTACACAGAGAGAACATGGATACCAAGCATCATCAAGCAACACATGGAAACCACTCCCTATACCCCAGTGAGGACCGTCGACAAATAAGAATATATTCCATACATGTCTGTTCTCACCCACTTTTAGGAACAGTGTTTCATGTTTACATGTATGACAGAAATGGTTTTTGCTGTTGGAATATATGGGTATATGTGTGGATGTAATTTCACAACATATATGAGGCTTATTTGAGAGAAAAGGAGTGAATCTGAAGTCAAATCATTTTGAATGTGACACAAAACATAAAATCACTGTGAATGTGATTTTGATCAAGCAGTGTTGAAATATCTCATCCTGCTTTTAGACTGTTTTTTAATCTTTCTGTAATATCAAACAGTGTCCACCAGAGGGTGCAGCTCACAATTCAGCTACAGCACTTGGCAAATACCAATTGACTTCTGAAGCAGGTGGATCCTGTCATTGTTAGGTTACTGCAATGGTGAAAACTTTGTGATGTGATTCTTTTGTTCTAGACAGACTGAAGTCTTGCCTGGACTGAAGGTTTTTGATGCGTGACAGCATGTCCAGATGGCCTGCTGAATACTGCTCGATCACATCCATCACATCATAAGGCCTGAGGCTCTCTTTAAATCTCCTCTTAGACAACAGGAACCGCATTATACTGGGGAAGACCGAAGACGACTTTAACTAGGGTGTAACATATCTGACACTTACAATTCAAAGCAATAATTATAGGATTTAAAGGGGTCGTGAACTAATAAATCGAAATTCCCTTAATCTTTTGATATATAAGAGGTCATTGTGCTATAAACACATTCTGTACTGTACATTTCAGAACTCAAAACTTTCTCATTAGTTTAAAAACAGCTTATATTGAAGGCAGTCTACCAAAACGACAGCTTGTGGAATGTGCCACTTTATGATGTAATAGTGTGGATAAGCACCGCCTCTGCAGAGGAAGATCAACGCCTGCTTCTACATCACTGCCTGTTTAGCCTCGCCCACCAATATATAGAGGGTAAATGACAAGACTGGCAAACGTAGGTCTACGCAGAAACTAAGTGAATTTGATGAACTTTGTTTTTAATACAGTGCCAGACCCCGCCAGTAAGAACCTGGTCCTTTGTTCACTTCATTTTACTCTGGATTTGTTTACAAACAAGGCACAATTCGACACAGGATTTTCAGAAAGATTGAAACTAAAAGACGATGCTGTGCTGACTATATTGGATCTGATGTCACACCACACAAATTTGAGTATCTGTTTTTATTACGTGATCACTATTGCTTTGTCTGTTATTATTGATTGTTTGATATGTAGTACTGCATATTTATGCATTTTTAACCTAAAATACAGCAGTGTCCATCTATGAAGGATGTCAAACATACACAACTATTAGCCAATCATAGCAGTGGGTGTTTACATCCGAGTCTACAATCCGCCATGCCTGTTTAAACAGAGCGTTCTGATGAGGGGGTCAAAACATGACAGAAAATAGCCTATTACTTATAAATTGTTTTTTTTTTTTATGTAAAAATCTTGATAAGCATTATAAGTGGACCTCAGAGAACATTACAAAAAAACAAAGGCAGTTCATGACCCCTTTAATAAACACTTGATTGTCCCAGCAGTTAAATTTGTGTTTTCAGCATTTTCAAATAATTATTAATAATTTAAAAATAACACACACACACACACAAACACACACACACATATATATATATATATATATATATATATATATATTCCCATTATTTAACATTTGTGATTTTAAAAAAGTTGTATTCTGTTTTTAAGAATACTGAATTGCTGTGAGTAATGTCTTTTCTAGTCTGGAAATTGGTGCCTCTTACCAGATTGCTCTGATGGTGAACTTGAGTCCTGGAGACAGATCCGGCACAAACTCGCAGTGGAAACCCCTGTCGTCTCCAAAATCTTCTGGAAGACTTGCTTCTACAACACACAAAACCACAGGCTGCTCCCAATGTAAAGAGTCCTAATGTTAACGAAGAAGAGCCCTTTGACAAGATTAAAGATTACAGAAAACATCTGCCATGGCAGACATGCTCGATAAACTGCACTCCACATTATACAACAGTTAGTTCCAGTCCTTGAATTCGATTGGCTGAGCAGTGTTCCAAGAGTGATATTTACTGTAGTCCAACAGCACCATGACTTTTCACTGTTAATATCACTCTACCTGTCTGCATTCCCACCGCTCTTGACCAGAGTATCAAAGTTGAAGTGAAGTTACTTGAAATAATGTCTTTTTTTACAGAACTGTTGTATAAAATCAATATCACACTTGCAAATGATGATGTTGTTCTGAATATCAGCATGACTGTATTTCAGCCATAGGAATGAGACTATGCACAGCTATGCTGAAATTCAGTACAAAAGTTGCTCATGTGATATTGCTTGAGTAAAACCCATCATAGATTTGAAACGACATAAGGGTGAGTAAATGATGGCAATTTCAGTTTTTGGGAGAACTATCCCTTTAAAATCACATGGAATCAGACTATGTCCTTGAGTAAGGCACTTAAATCACAAATTACCCCAAACTGACTTTCCTTGGAAAAAAGTAAATGTTAAATGACTGGTGAGATTTTCTAAATTGAAATTCACTTATTCTACACTTCAGAAGTGCTCAGGGGAAAAAATTAGATGAAAAAGAGTCGAGCACGGTCAAATTTCTGTGGCTGTGAAACTGATATCCCTCCTAATCTCATGATCACTTTGTCAGCATCAGTCAGAAGCTTCAGACATGCTTTAATATTTCAATGTGCATTTGGAGCTGAAACAATAGTGTTACTCATGCATGACGCACTTACCAGAACCTGCTAGCCTGAGCATTGACTGCAATAGCACATGTGAGAGAAACTTTTGTGCACCTAACAAGATCTAACAAATTTCAACCCCCCGAAAAACGCTGGTTAACATGTAAAGCTGGGGAAAAAAAGCTTTAGTATTAGTACTACATCTGTCATCCTTATGCCATATGAATGAGGATGTGACAGCCGACAAAGCATATCCTATTCAAATGACATACAGTAACAACCAGCTAGTCGAAACTGCACAAGACTGATTTCTGGAAACATACTTGTTTCCTTCATAAGCTGAGAAATTCTGTCATGCAGGTTAGTGCAAAGTACTTGATGGAAAGTGTCAGTTGCAAAGTGTTTCATTAACACCATGGAACACATTCTGTCATGGGATGAGCATGAGACTGATATCCAGACAAATGAGTAACATTTTCTTTGCGCTACTGTCGCACTTCACCGTCATATGGGTGACACATAAGGCTAATATAGCCGCTGTAAAAACTATCCAAGCATCAGTGAAGAAATTCATATTTTGTGTGATGCTTCAAGTGAGATGAAACTTTCAGCCAAGCGTTCATGACAGAGAGTGTTGGATGATGGGCAGATCTGTAAAGATATGCTGCAGCTCGGTAATTAAGGAGCCATTTTTAAAACATGCATAGTGTTACTTTAGCAGACTGGTGTTGAGATTTTTTTGGACTAGTGCTATAGAGATGCAGCCCCAGACAACATAATTTGTCTTACTGATTAAGCCCTCAATCGCTGCCAAAATGTGAAGAGAAAAAGAGAGAAAATGTGAGAGATAGAGAGAAAGAAATAGAGAAAGAGAGATGAGAGAGAGATGGTCAAAGATGACAATGACTTCAACCATGCAACTGTATAACACATGGTGTTGGTTATATCAGGCTTATTTTCCATTACGAGTGGGGGAGATTTGCACTCTTCCATGAAAACGATATACTTTAATGAAAAATGACTTTTAAAAAAGCATTAGAGGTACAAATCCCATGTTTTTTTTAGATATGTTAAACTATTAAGTAACATAACAATAATCTAGCATGAAAAGAAGCAAGTTGTAAATACATCAAATATCTGCAACCCTCCATTAGAATGGTGATTTTAGCCCCCCTCAAATGTCTTGACTATAACAGTAAAAATCATATAAAAATCTCATAATTTTAAAGCAATCTGATAAATTTATATTCAATTTATTGTAGTAAAGAAGAATTTAAGTTGTTATAATTTTTCATTAAAAACATTTCTTGAAATTAGGAAACACAAGAACATTTCTACAATAATCTAGGAAGAAAATAATTAATTATTCTTGCTTTTTTTCAATTTTGCATATAGTGTTGTTTTGACTGCATTCAACCTTTAAACTTTATTTCCTAGTTACTGATGAAGTTAAGTTATTGATAAAGAAAAAACTTTTTCTTTAATTAATAGAAACATTTTCAATCTTGCTGTTGGTTCAAATACTCATTGGGCTCATTTTCATTTATTATTGTTCAAAATATTTATTACTAGTAAATAACAAAAGCACACACATCAGAATTTTAAAGTATTTTTTTTTAATGTCTCGATTTTTAATATCAGGGCTGCCAAAACGCCAAACCTTATAGAAATTGAATCGGACTTAATATTTTGTTTGCTTTTTTTTTTTTTTTTTACCGTATTCATGGAAAACCCCAAAAGTTGTATGATTCGGGAAGTGAAATCCATTTCTCGTATTGCTTATGCTGTGGTGTCACTGCTATATAAGTTATTTATACAAATTCACTCAGCTGAGGTCTGTGATGCTGTTTGTTATTTATCAAAGATAATATCTTGTCATTTCTACCAGGTGGCCTTTGCGAGAGCAGAGATCGCTGCATCGCTGTGCTTACAGATTCTGATTAAATATAGTCTACTTCTAAGAGAAACTGCTCTGTCATCTCTCTACTTTTTGGATCATATTTCTGGATCATGGCCTAACCTGGAGAACTCTTCATGGCGAAGTCCTCGTCTTGCAACTCAATCAGCACTTTATTTTTTTCCAGTAGAAAGAAATGAGAGAGAAACCAATGAGTGTGCAGGAAGTGAAATACATAAAATGGATCCATTTATAAATATATATTTTGAAGTTGAGCATAATATTTTGAGAGTTATGCCAAGAGCATAATACAGGTGATGAGAGAAACACAAAGGGGCAAATTCACTAAACAACTTTGACACTGTAGCAAGCGGTATTTTAGCAGTAATAATAGCAGTATTTTCTCATTCACTAACCACCAAAACTCCAGTTTAACTGTCAGTCTTGCCAGGGCAAATATGGTAAATCAGCAAATGCTCCTGTGCAAATTTCATTCAGCATGAAATCTTTAGGCGTTTACACTGTTGCCTGATATGCAGTTCCTATAGTAAATCAGATTCTAAACAACACAAATGCAGTAGCATGTGCAAAAAAACAACACTATCAGCAGATGCAATTCATTCTTAGTGAATACCCCCAAAGCATTTTCACCATGGATGAAATATTTTGTAGGGATCAAGCATCTAAGCGCATATAAACCTTCTCCTACAGTTACTGCAACTGAAAAGCCACAAATGGTTCAGCATCAACAAGCATCTTTAGACAATAATACAAAGTTCCACTGCAATTCTCTGCAGATATGGTTTGAAACATTAAGCCACTTTCATGTGTTTCAGCAAGGGGACTAAACCTATGAAATACAGATCAGTTTTTCTGTTAGGCTGGATCTTTAAATAGAAACCCACACCTGCTGTCTTATGAATTCTAATGAATAGACTGTCACTGACACCATCTTTTGTGCTACGACAACATTAAGCAATCCAGCGTGGCATCTGGTTCTGTGCCAGGGAATTACAAACTATTCTTGCTAGCTGCTGAAGTACCACTCAAAAAAAGAAGAAAAACCTATGCAAAGCCAGTGTTGAATGCACGTAAGTATTTGGAAGCAGCATATACCTTGCACTCAGAATAACAGAGTGTGTATCCCAATATTCCTGTGTACTGTATGTGTGAATAACAACATTCTCTGACCTTCAGAGTTCTGCCGAGAAGCTCCATCTTTCATTCTGAATGCGTGTTTTGCTTTGCTCCGCTCTGTGAAGCTCAAGCTCTTGGTCACTTTGCTTGGACTCTGTTTGACTCCCTCCTCTGCCTTGGGGGTCTTGGCTTCCTTCCCCCCGGTGCTCTTAGAGGGACTGCCTTTCTCTTTCAAGCTGGGCTTACGACTGCACAGCAGACACAATGAAGCACAAAAGACAAACAAAAAAAGCAAAGGAAACAGACAAATCATCCTGAGCCCACACTTATAAGTACTTTTCCAGTGTGGGGACAGAAATAATTCCTGAAACCATCCAGTGCTAAAAAGAGAATACACCGCAAAAAGTCATTTTGTATGTCTAGCTCTCATTGACATTTCTGTTTTAAGCACAAATCTCGGTTACACTTTATTTTAAGGTGTCCTTGTTACAATGTAATTATACATTTAAGTACTGAGTAATATTCATTAACCACATGTACTTACTATATGGTTAGCGTTAGGATTAAGGATTGGCTTAGTGTTACTTGCATGTAATTATGCAAAATTAATTGTCATCATAATAGTAAGTACATGTAACATGCATAACAAGGACACCTTAAAATAAAGTGTTACCTAGATCTCATTTTCTTTGTAAGATTTATGCATTAAACAATAAAAAATGCTACTAATCAAGTTAAAAAAATTAATTCAGGATATATTCTCTGAAAAGAACTCCTAAAACCATTGATTAAATACCTAGATTATACCTTAGATTTAAATTATATTATTATATTAAAGTATATATGTATTTGTTTTTGCTTGACAGTTTACAATCACTCAATTTCAGTGCAAGTCAGTACAAGTCTAAATCCGCCAGTTCAAAATAAATAAATAAATGTAAAAGATACATTAAAATTAACATTTAAAACTAAGAAAATTAAAACTAAGTGCAGATGGATTTCATCAAATACAAATGGTTTAACAGCTAAAAGCATATTTACAAGAAAATTAATTACTATATTATTTTCTTATTTGCATCTTAGAGCTTATAATTTTTTTTAAAGGAACAACACAGTTACATATTTACTGATATGTAAATTTGCTATAGAAATGTTCGGCTGAAACCACCAAAAAGAAAACACTGATTGTAATAAACAATCAAATAAGTGCTTAAAAAATACAGATATGTGCAATTCTAAAATGACTGAAACATGTAACCATTAGACACTGTAAGCAATTTCACAACTCTACATTAAAACACATTTTATTCCTTAGCAAACACTGAATCTATCGTTTCTGCATTCTTCTACTTTAATAAAGATCAGACTTACATGGGCAAAGATATGGATAATGGTGCTTCTCAGTCATGCAATGCAATCCACAACTTCTGGATGCAACAGCAGACCCACATGCTGCCACAGCGGAAACTTTTGAACAACAAAGCAATGAAACACATGCATGTTGTAGGGCATGCTGAAAAAATACACAACTGTTATATTAAACACCGTTTAAAAAACAGCCAAATTAATAAATGAAAAAGTGAGAGACCCCAATAAAACACAAGGCAGCTTGCAGAGGAGGATGGTCTCATGGGATTGAGGTAAAAAGCGATGGGTAGTGCTTCCAGGTGCTAAGTGGGAAAGTTGATCCGCAAGCAAAATTCTCACAAAGCTAAACAAATGTCTGCTTCTCTGGTTCGAACAAGACAACATTTTTAGATGCTGGAGAGCAGAACATTTCTCAGCCCACCTGAGCTGATGAGAGATTAAAATACTTCAACACCGATACGAATGTGCACTATATGCTGTATGTCTCAAAAAATGTTGAAATATTTCACTTAAGCTGATGATGGTACACACTGAAGGAAAACATTTAGAAATGGGGGGAAAATCAAAGTCAGGAAGGAAAGAGACAAATTCAAATGCTGGAAAGAGAGATCTGGGCGTGCAGACGTTAGTATCTGTGTGCAACGGTACCTATTGCTTCTCGGGCAGCACCCACACAGGGTGTCTTTGTGTGAAATCTCACTACTGCGAATGTGGTTGGAGTGGGTCATGAGAGAGAAAAGATTATACAAGCAGTGGTCAAAAATGGTTTAGGCCATGTCAAAGTGTGGGACCTAAAATCAGTGGTATACCCCCCCCCCCCCCCCCCTTCCCCAAAACAGCCAACAGAGTTTGAGCTAGGTGTTGTTACACTGAATGGAATGAACTGAATGAGTCAAAAGTTGCACTTGATTTTACAGGATTACAATAGCAGGTCTTTTACAGGGTAGAACACCAAAAAAAAAAACATGTCAAGTGTAATTGTTTTCTTTAATTAGATGTTCATTCCTTTGAACTGCACTGATTATGCTGTGCCAGTTTAATACTGACTAATTCATCTCCCTGTAAATACCTCTTGATGATACTGTAGTATAAAGTGCAACCAGGTTGTCTTTGAATAACATTTGTGATTTCAAATGACTTCAAACACAGCAATACGGGCTGTTTTCTCATTTGAAGAATGATGATGGTGCTCTGAAACTACGATTCTCTATGTGTTTGAATGAGTTTTTGACTGACGCGGTTGAGGTATAGTCAAGTTTCTATGGGAAATTCCAGGACAACAAACCTTTGAGTGACTTCTAGCTGGGAGTCCTTCCTTTAGAAAGAGAGAAGCAATAAAAACATGAGATTGAAGCAGGCAACACCATAAACAAACATTTTAAACAGGAATTATATTCACAAATACAGTGGAGGCCAAAAGGCTGCGAGAACTAGTGAATATTCTGCCTTTCGTTTTTCTTTCGCATAAACTGCAAATTTGTGTAAAGCCTTATGTTCTCAAGCATGATGTGACCCAAAGAGCACTGAAAGCAAAAAACAGCTGACCGTGTGTACGTGAGTCACATGATCAATCACTCTGATTAGTGAGCTAGAAATAGTGCTCAATCTGAAGATTTTCTTCTGCATCATGTCATTAACTTTTCTTTGTTGCTCAAGATTTACAACATTTGATTATTTACAGATTTTCAAAATGGTCTCAAGACTTTAGACCCCTCTGAGATATGATAATTATAATATTATTTACATTGATATTTTAATATTTAAAATTCTCTTTAGTAAAATGACCAGACCTGAAACCAGACTTTCCCTTCAGGCTTCTTAAAATGTCGAGCTGATTTACAGGAGGGATGAGTCTTTAGGTAGAGGCAGAACAGAGAATAGACTTTTAAAATGCTTAATATCAAACTGCAATAAACTGCTGAAGAGAGGGTTCGTTAAATGGAGTTGGAAATATTCAAAAACACTACTGAGAATTAATATAAATAGAAAAACAGCAAACAAGAAATGGCTCATTAAAATACAGTATCAACAGTTACAGTGGTCTACAAGATGACTGACTACCTGTACATTGGGACCGACACAGTCTGTTCGTAAAAGTCCCACGTGGACAACAGGTCAGTCCGTGAAAGATTTGTGGCATAAAATCTCCAAGCTGCCTGATGTGGGGAAAAAAGTCATTGACATGAACTTCTAAGGTAGCAAATGACTTCCATGGTAATACATTACTGTATGCAGTAACCACCAATGTTTCAAGCCATCTAAACCAAAGAAAACCTGATGAGAGTGAAAGTTGAAAGATGATCCTCAATTTATAATTTCTGACACAGCAAAGTCAACATCAAATGGTATTAGTAGTCCAACTTAGTAAGCACATTCATAGACACCAGAAAGGCCTACAAATGCTGATTTACTCCAAATGTACTTGGTGTGAATTACAGTAGAGTTATAGGTCTGACCTGGATAAGAGCCGCAGCAGGGTTACGACGCTTCTCAAAGTGCTTCTGTCTGTGCTGCTCTTGAACCTTTAGAGCAAATCCTGAGCCCAGGATGCCCTGCAACAAAGAAAACGGTGCAGAAATACAACTGTATGTGAGCCACGTCTGAAGTCAGGCACTGGAGATGCTCAACACGTCATTTCGGTTTGAACTCACCGCAGGAAGAGCGAAAAAAGCTACACCGATCAGACTGAATGTGGCAGCAATTAGACGCCCATTCCACGTGGTAGGATACTTGTCCCCATAACCGATAGTTGTAAGAGTGACCTAGAGAATAGAAAAGATTTCACTTAACAATGGCATAGCCTATGTGTATATACTAATAACAAGGAACTAGGATGGTCATGTAAAGGTTATAAATTCAGTCCTATGGGATCCTGCTGTGTCCTTGAGCCCAGTTTATGAAGTAACGTCAACAATTAGTTTACTATAAATTACTCTGGATTGAAATGATCTGCCAAAGGGGCCTAAGAGGAGCTGCCAGTTCTTTTATGACACTGGTCCATTTGTGAAATGGATCTCTGAACAGTATCTTGTTTCACTGTGTCCTATCATGTCATTTTATCTGATTAGATGAAGGCAGCAGGCCACTGTGGGCTTGGATGAAGCTGTAGCACTTACCAGCCCCCACCAGAGGGCATCTGCGTAGGTCTCGAACATCTCTGCATTGTCATCCTTCTCCACTGAGTACACCAAGAAAGATGCCAGGATAAGACAAAGGAATCCAATATACCACGCCGTAATGAGTTCCTACATTTAGGGATTCAAAAATGTTAGGAAATTCAAGAACATGTGATGCACTCCTAACTAAAATAAAACATGTGAACTGCATGCAATGCCATATAAAGATTATTTTTCAAACTGCTCCATGGATGCCTAAAACAAAAAGAATAAACCTGTGCCTTTTAGTCTAAATCTTTTAATGTACCTATTCAGAAGTTTAGGGCTAATAAGATTTTTAAATGTTTTTGAAAAAAGTCTTTAGTGCTCAAATTAGTAATAGTATTAATAGTATTGTGAAATACTATTACATTTGGAAAAATAAATAGCTTTCTATTTGAATATATTTTAAATGTAATTCATTCCTGTAATGGCAGAGTTGAATTTTTATCAGCCATTTCTCCAGTCTTCGGTGTGACGTGATTCTTCAAAAATCATTCTAATAAGCTGATTTGATGGTCAAGAAACATATTTTCTTATATCAGTGTTAAAACAGCTGTGCTACTTAATATGTTTGTAGAAACTGAGATACGTTTTCAGGATTCTTTAATGAATAAAAAGTTTAAAAGATAGCATTTATTTAAAAATTAATGTTTTGTAACATAAACTAGACTACATTTTGTCCCAATCTCTGAATACAGCAAAGAAATTTGCTTTCAAATCATTTCACGGAGTGCTTAAGGCCACTCAGTAGTTTTAATAGCTGCAGACTAAATGGAGTGATATAGTTTCTCCAGTAATACTAATGAATAATAATGAATTTTCTGCCCACTGACCCAAATGGCAGACTGGTGGAAATATGCTCACTCAGTAACCTACTTAATGTGAACTTTAGCAATCTCTGTGTTCAATCAGTATACATTTACTATCCATTCAGCACACAAATCCATATGCAAACAAACATAAACACAGTATAAAACATAAATACAGTATGCATATTGACAGGCACTCAGTACATGAGTTTAACAAACGATATGATGTTTAACACTTTGTCCTGTGATTGTGTTGCATTGCACAAAATTTCTGCTTTCAGTGTGGACAGAAAAATGTACTGTATTCTTTCATAAGAATATAAGCACGTTACTGGTCACCTTGCTGTGTGCGTAAACCACAGATCCCAGGAGCTTCCATGTGCCACCACGGCGGTCCATACGCAGCATTCGAAGGATCTGAAGAAACCTCAGACTCCGAATGGCGGAGGTGGCAAAAACATTTCCCTGTGAGCCAGCAGCCAGCACAGACACTGAGGCAAAAAGGACCATGATATCTGCAGAACAAGAGTGTATATTAATTATCAAATGAACTCCCCAAAATGACTGTCAGCCTTTAAGACATTAGAAAGGAAATGTTTCTAATTCTCTCTTCCTTCTTCCTCATCCTTCATATAATGCACTCAAGGATGATGACAGTATAATTGGGCTTTATCTTTCAGCTGAGATGTGAAAATCAAATAGACATCCTCCATATGGACCCCCCCCCCCAAAAAAAAAATTAATCTGTCAATGTTTACTCAACCTCATAATTTGTTTCTTCAATAAAACACAAGAGAGATATTGAAGAATGTTATCTATTTCTATTCAACATCAGGGTGGTTAAATGCTGACAGAATTTTCATTTTTGGGTGAATTATTCCCGTAATGTGATTGGGATTAGTCTCTATTCACTGGCATTATGTATTCTTTTAAATCATCCACTAATGGAGTTAACATTATTCTGCAGCATCACTGGCATCCAATGTATCAAGTGTCATAATTCAGAGAGTTTTCTCATTTACTGCCCCAGAAAAAGTTGGCAAAGCAGATTTTATTGTCTCTTGAGCAGAAAGAATAGCAAGAGAGTGAGAGAGACAGTGAAGAGGAAACATGCATTAGAGAAGAAAATCAGAACAGACCAAAAAAACTGAAATGACTTTCTAACCGATGATACAGAAGGGTTTGCGTGCAAATCTCAGCCTTCCTCTCCATCCTCTGTAGCGACAGCAGCACCCGGCTGCCCAAATCCGCACAATATATTCCACACCAAACACCACAATTGTCACAATTTCCTGGACAGAAAGCAGACACATCCGCTTACTGACATTTTTGTGCTGACTTATATATACAGTTACATAGTTATAATTTAATATAATGCCCAATGGCATGACAAAATAAAATAAAATAAAATAAAATAATGATCATTCATGTCAAGAACAGAATTTCTATTTCAAATTTCAATTTGGTATTTGAGTAAATTCTAAAACTTTGTTTTGTTGTATAATAATATAATATAATATAATATAATATAATAGTCAAATTGTTAACAAATTAGTAAACAAAATGTAACAAGTAGATATAATACTTATTATCAAAAATAGGGAAAAAACTATAGGCCTAATAGTTACGAATCGAAAATACACACATTGCAGCACATCCAAGCTTTTTATGTTAAAAGAGCAGTATGTAAGTGCTTGATGGCTACTGTTTCACTGACCCAAACAGATCTATAAAGTGTCATGTTCACAGCAATTCACATCACCACTGGATAATGTCCCACTTGTCACATTCTTTTAGAATGTGGAACAGGATCTACTGTGATCTACAGTGTCTACAATATGCACACACAAGTCTGAAGTGCCTGACAGCATCACTACCATGAATCAGCTTCTGCCTGTAAATCATGTTAAATAAGGATCAGATACAAACCAGGATGTACAAGGCACTCTCAGAGCTTTTCTTGTATTCTTTGATCGTTGCGAACACTGACAGAACCAGGCAGGAAAACACCAGCAGAAACCTGTAAGACAGGACAGTAGTAAATCAAACTAATAATGGAACACTGGCTTGATCTCTCACATGAGATATCTGAACAAGCTCCGACTGATACAGTAAGTTTTAGTATTAGAAGTTATTCATTGATATAATTTGTTTTGGATAGAGCAATTGATGCATATTCATGAAGGACATTAAGTTTAGACCCTTAATTGGAATTGGGCCCTCTTGGGCCTATCTTGGCTTTGCGATCTATGAGGAAAAATACTAGCTTGAGAGAGGCAAGAATCCTTGGACAGTTCCTGACACTCTGCAGTTAAACTCAGAGATAAATCCCTGAAGAGAGAGGAGGAGAGTGAAGTGAAATGAGACTAAAATAGCTGAAAGTCTCATTAGCATAAAACCTCTCTGGGCCTCACACCCATGTTCAATGAGAGAAAAAAAACAATGACAGATAAAAACATTGACACAAAATTTTGGTTTGGGGGGGGGGGGGCAGAAATACTCTGTCTGAAGTCTGAACTGACATCCAAAACTACTTGGAGACTTCCAAAACAATTTACTGCAGTGGTTTTGCCCCGATTCACACCATTAGAGAGGCAACAAACTGTGATTTGTGAGATGTGGTGCTGTGTGATAAAGTTAAATGTCAGGGAATCTCGACCATCACACAATCAATGAAAGCACTCAAATAACTGATGCAATGTCTTCAATAAACAGAAAAAATACATCCAGAGAAAAAGTCAGTTGGAGATGACAATGGAACTAAAGGTCCCTGTTTCATTCTATTTTCTCCAAAAAAAAAAAAAAAAATGCACTGCAGCTTCCTGAAGTAATAGTAATATTAACATTGTGTAGTATATAGTAGTAATATAGTTAAAATACTGCAGATGTACTGTAGCTGCTGAAAATCCCTGAATTATTTTGAAGCATGTTTATAATTTGCAGTTCTATCGCAAGAGCATCAAATAATATCCTTTGGCATCAATAACATTTTTTTTGGAAAGTTTGGTGTCACTCTTACCAACCTCAATCTTTTGAACGGTACTGTACGTGTTCTTGTGTTGTTTGCATTCATTGGCCGTTTCAGGTGATATTTGTTTCAAATTTAATCTTTTAACAAAACTATTTATCTCTTTTTTCCACTGCAGTGGACAGTTTCACTTTACGAGGCAGACATTATTTAGTCTTTGGCCCTGAGTCTATGTGAATCTGCCTTTTTGTACTTGAGCCATGTGGGAGTAATAAATTAGGCAAGACTCCAGACTTCATTATGTAAAGAAAAACATTATGATAAAGAAACTGTACCTGTATGCTATATTAATTTTCAATATATCAGTACTGATTTCAAACAGACAAACTTTTGCTGTCCCTCTATAAGATCAAATCTTTTCTGAGTTGCTGTTGAATGACCGTAAAGGTGTCAGGCATAAAACACATCCTCCCCACTAGGCTGCTTCTTACCCCAGGTATTAATATTATATGTTATAACAGAAACTAATCTGCTAATTTGGAACAATCTAACAGAAGGAGATCAGTAAAACAGACGGGTCCTAAAGGGAATGAGGCCAGAGGTGAATAAATGAAGGCTGCTTTAATAAAGGTGGGAAACAGAGGATTAGAAAGTCAATGGTAAGTAAATCAGCTCAAAGAAGAATCCTCACAGGAAATCTAATCTTTACTCATTACGCGTGGACAAAAAAATGCTAAGTCGTACAGAACCAGTGACATCAGACACCTGATGTGGCTTACAGGAACACATCACAATATGAGAAATGATTGCTCATCTTCCTGCTCTCAGATGGTTTGGACTTTATGGCCATGTTGTGGCTTCAGAGTATAAGGATATCATTTTTCATAAACTTGCCCTGAAATCACACTGACATTGACACAACTACACTGAAAAAAAAAAACATGGCATTTCCGGAGCAGCTGAATTCAAGTTTTGTACTTCACTGATGCTTATGGCTTACTGACATATGCAAATCTCTGTACTGCCTTCAGGTAAGGGGCTTTATAAACTTTGTGGTTTGAAAGTGCAAACTAAGAAAATCTAATAAAACTTTCACAAACAAACAAACTGACCACAGAGGCATCAAGCACAAGCTTGGTAAGACTGCAATTACTTCAGCAACAATACAGCATTATTACAGCATCACTTGTGGTACTGCTGAACCTCTGAACATCAGATGTAAAAAACCTATAAACCAGTTACATAAACACAAAAACAAATGGTCATTAAGCCCTTTTGTCTTTGTCAGGCTGGTTATTGCTCTTGATGTTGGCAACAGCCACAGACTAATTCGGAAATTGTAAGGCGGAGTAGACTATCCGGGCCTGTCAAGCAGAGAGACAACAAGGACACATTCTTTGAGTCAGCAGTGAATAAGGAAATAGAGTAATCGATTTACCTCATTCACCCCATTAGTACAATTCTCTCAAAACCAGACTCTCTGGACTGAACCAAGGACATATACAATGACTGAAGTTACATTAAATCGTAATCCATGTTAAATCACAATTAAGTAATGTCTTAGAAGATTACAATGGTGTTTAAAAATTTGAAATCTTTAAGTTTTTTTCATGTTTTTGAAATACGTCTCTTATGCTCACAAATGCTGCATTTATTTGATCAGAAATACAGTAAAAATGTCATAATCCTTCAAAAAGACTTCTTATTTGATTTGGTGCACAAAAAATATTTCTTATTAATAATTATTTGAAATAATAAAGCATTTATTTGAAATCATTTGAAAGCATTTAGTTTGTCACTTTTGATCAATATATTATTCACATTAATTTTTAAAAAATCTTACTGACCCCAAATTTTTGAACAATGAGTGTATATTGTTGTATATTACATACTAGAATATTATATTCTTAACCTCCTGATTGCATTAGCTGCCAATAATTGAGTAGCAGCAAAATGAAGTTGCATATATAATAAGTACCTATACAGACACAAATACCCACTTGCGTATCAAAGCATTCACCACTTCTAAATATCTCCTTGTACCCCTTTCCTAAAGCCTGAGAAATAAAGGCTTAGCTGAGTCTGTACAGCATGCAAAGTGCTATCTCTGCATTTAATGCTTGTGAAAGAGAGAGAAAAAAAACACTTAAAGTAAGAGGCCAAAGTCAGCACACTGCACTGCACTCAATGAGTGTGTGCGTGTGTGTGTGTGTGTGCGTGTGTGTGTGCGCACATCTAGACAGAGTGAAATAAGGATGGTGACTGTATAAATAATGTATCTTCAGAACTCACATTCATGTCTCAGGCTGAAGTGGGAGTCTTCTATGAGGGTTGCATGACCAGCAGAGCGGACAAGACATTTACAGCCACTCAGAAGATTAGACAGCTCATGCTCCAGCATCCATAATACAGTCTGAGGTTATGATGCTGCACTATGACAGACTGATTTATAGGCGTCATAAGAGATCTCAAAGACATTTGAGGTAATGGAGCACTCTGGAAGCTCTATGTGTTTCTAAAAGGCTACAGAAGAAGTGATGCTACGTCTTGCCTTAAGATTCAATCACAGGACCAAAATCTCTCCAACCAAAAATACAGAGGGATTTGTAAGTGTTATAATTTGAAACAAATCCTATAGGATCTTAATGGATCTCCAGTCTTCTAGTGAGTTCCATCATGACACAAAACAAACACAAGGTCTTTTACAACAAAACTCTCTGTTATGAAACAGGACTGTTATGATTATTTATCGTGTACCTGAAGGAGATCA
This sequence comes from Tor tambroides, assembly GCA_021397915.2. NCBI lineage: Eukaryota > Metazoa > Chordata > Actinopteri > Cypriniformes > Cyprinidae > Tor > Tor tambroides. The sequence goes on from JAFVLL020002057.1 coordinate 24,763, forward strand.
AAAAGGAATTTGAAGAAAATCTTTATAACTACTATCGAATGGTCTACTATTGAACGGTCTAAACTGTTTAAGCTAAAAAAAATTATTTAGGGTTATAATGATTACACAATATCAGGCTCAAAAAAAAAAAAAAATCATGCAAGAACTTCAGTTTATCCTGTAGGATCTTATTTGATTCTCTTTAAATTCCTATTAAAATCCTTTAGGACTGGTTCCAAATTACTACAGAAATTTCAGTCCATAAAGATTTCTGATTTGGACAGCTCAGCATGATAATGATGGAGAAAATATAATACAGGCCAGTGGAAAACAAAATAAAGCATCATAAGGATTCACAGTAGCTGATAACTTGCATTATTTGGACAGTAAACAAAATCTGAAGAGCGATGCAACAAAAGTAGGCTACTTTAGTACCACTGTGTCTACAGAATCATGGTAGATGTTGCCAGGTTGTCTTTGTCAGGAGCATTTCTAGCATTTCATCAGTAGCAAGCAAACAGTACAGTGATTTACTTTCCACGCATTAACCACATATACAGTAGTACTACATTAATGTACCATGGCATTTACAGTAAACACTACATGTCCAGTAATCGTAGTAGTACTTAGTACTTCCCATTTGTGTATTGTATTGTTGATACTCATTTGGTTGGAAATTCATTTACCTGCGGTTAGCATGAATTAAGACTTTTTGGCAAACAATACAGTAGACCTTTTGGCTGCGCTTCAGTTGATTTTAAGTAAATATACACTTCATCCAGTGCTCCTTTTCCTTATCTGCATGTATCCTGTACTTTTCAGAGCGGAAAAAGACTCAGACAATTCAGTGTAACTGAGCTGTTCGAATAATTTAGACTGAATCGCGAATCGATTCAGACTTAGGCTACTTCCGACTCATTACACTAACCGAACCGAAATAGTGACAACCATGGTTTTTAGGCTATATAAACAGTAGACATTAGTATATAAAACACATGACATACTGTAAAAAAAATCTTATTGTCAAAAAATCTTATTGTCAGCGTCTGTCAACACTGTTCAGTTTTGATGCAAACATAGAAATGCTCTTTTTTTACGGTCTCGCGCCATGACCGCCATATTAAAGTCGCCAGGACAATGTAAAATCACTTAAAATTTTAACAAACATTATTCTCGTTGTCTAGCTACATCTGAAAACAAGAACTCGCCTTGTGTGAACAATCCTTGATAGGGCTCGGACTCACGAGCCAATCATTTACGCGAAAGTTGCGTCACTCAATTAATATTCATAAGCCAGACTAAGAAGGTCTTAAATGAATCCCCTCACTTTCCAGATCGTTCTTACACTCCTGTGCCACAGCAAAGAACCCAGTGACGCCCCCGTTTGCTTACCACCGGCGTAGCCGTGAACCGCTGGCACGGTTTTCCCCCTTGGCAAGCAAGCAACACGAATTTGTTGCCGCGGCTTAGAGAAAACACGAGCGCACTGACGCGATACTATAGGAGCTGACCGGTGCTGAAACCGCTGCCTAATGATACCGTGTGCACTGAGTCTACAGTATGCATCATTAATTATCTGTGAACATTTTCCAACCTCTCAGTTTATGAAATATGCACAGCTGTGAAAAGCTCATTTGGCGGTCTGGGTCTGAATGAATACTGACATTCGCTACACAGACAAAACTTTTACATAGGCTATTTTCCCACTGTTTGACTGACGCTCTGCGACAAAAGCTGCAGGCAGGCAGGCCGGCCGGCCGACAACATCTCAAACTTTCAGCATTCTGGGCGGTGCAGCACAGCAGCATCTCTGTCGGTAAAGGTGGGTGATTCCCATGCCACGCAGTAACGTAAATCACGGAGCACATACTCACACGTAAGCGTGGTAAATGAACGCCCAGCCGCGGGGTCTTTCCAACGCATTGTAAAGGAAATTTTGCAGTCTGCGATAGCGCGCGTTTCTTTTGTGAGCGATGCTCCCCCTGGAGATGCTGGACCTCGGTCTGCACAGGATGCTGCCCCGTTTTGTGCTCTCGGAACCGGCGATAAGAAGTGCCCCGTCTCGGCTCGTCTCCGCAGCCCCGGGGTCCAGTCCCACAAAGCCGACTTTCAGTTTCTTCTCCCCTGCCGGAGGGTGATAAACTTCACCGTTGGCGGATTTTTTCACCATCCTTACAGTTTGACACATCCAAACGAGTGCATAAAGTAGTCGTGGGCAGACATTGCCGAACCGGGGTGCGTTCTGTTGTGCGGTGGTCTCGTACTAAAAGCCAATTGAAACGCTAAGGCGAAACTGCAATGGGTAGTCCTTTATCTTTACGCCTTCCGGCTCCTGCACGAGCCTCTATATTTAATGTTTCAGCAGTCGGATTTTGGATGAAGGGGCTGATGTAACAAATTGTTGCAAGTAGTAAATAATTAGAAAGCTAGTTAAATCAAAGTCTTAATGCCCATCAAAATCAGCCTCCACACAGCACAATGGAGACGAGCAGTAGGTTATTCCAGGTTGTTGTCGTGTTAAAAAGGGTGATGGTTACCTTAAGTAAAACTGTAAAGCATTATAAAATCTCATAAAAAGGGTTGATTTCTGCACACATGTGCAACTAGACAGTCTATAATGGGGGAAAAAAAGGTTATTAAGGCAGACCAATCAAAAGTTGTGGTTTAATTGAACGTGATTTTCACTGTTAACCTCTCTCTATGCCCACTTATATATACTATAACAGTTATGTAACCTGTTCTGTGCTGTTAATCTTTAACAATGACAGATCAGAAGTAATTTATGAACATATACTCTTTTATTTTGATATTAGCAATGCATTAAATACAGAGACAAACCTATCTCCTGTCAGACTGAAGGGTGCTATAAAATCACCACAATGTTATCGGGGCTGCATTCGGAAATGACGGTGACACACTGAGCTTTAGGGTACAAGGCAATTTTGCATCCCTAATTAGACAATTCTGAGGCTCCGGGCCTCTGGATTTACTGCAGGTCATTAGTTTTACCTGAAGTTGCACTCCTGGAGGATCTAAATATAGATATTATATTATCTCAGAAAGGAGAGCTTTATACAATGCTTTTAATTCAACACTGAGTTAAAAACAACTGGATATATGCTTACATTACCAGCAGGAAAAGTTCAAGAGCCATTTAACGCATTTAACAGTTCAGGACAGCATGAAGACACAGAGAATTCATAGTCAAACATTAATATAAACTAGAAGTTAAATATTTGCAGATGCAGATTAGATCTACTCCACTCTACCAATGAGGTTTTGATTAAACTGCTCTTATTAATAGAAACAAACAATTTGTAAATCTAAGAAAATAATTTTGAAATGAAAGAAAAAACAAATAAGCGGTAAAGACCAACAAACTATAAGGCCCTCAAAAGAAAGGCTTGATTTGTAAGCACCACTGAATATTTTTCGCTCTTCGAGCTAAAAAGTACACTTGAAATTGAGGCAAGAAGTTAAAAACTGGCAATATAAACTTAAAACCGGACTGAAAACAGGACAGGAGTTTAAAGTAAAAAAAACCCCAAAAAAACAAACAAAAAAAAAACAGACATTTGAATACAAGCATACCATGTTTCAGCTGACTGATTAGTGATGTTAAAATTATGCAGTCATAACCTTTGAATGGGGAAGCAAATCGCACAATAATTGACCGAGATGGTGTGGAAACCTGAGATTTTAATTTACAGTGACAGGAACATGCTAATGCTAATGCTAAGTCTTTGGGTTTTACTAGATTTAGGTCTATCATACAGAAATGATAGGTTTCATGTGGACATTATAAAGCATAATAACAAGCAAAGACAAGGACCTTCACAACATACAATAATCACACTGCACAGATTCTGTGGATTAAAAAAACACTTGTTTCCAGTTTAAAAACCATTTGCTTTGAAGACCAAATGAAATGTTAAAATCCAGTTAAAAATAAATCAGCATTTTACCAGCACTAGGCTTCAATTTGGATAGATACCAGGAGAAAAAAAACACTAGTTATTAGCATAAATTCAAGTATTATTTAAAATATTTTAACGGTTTTAATTTGCAGCGTCTAACTTCCATGCTGATATGTAACAGACACAATGACATGTTACGAGCTACAATACAAACACGACAAACGTCTCATTAAGATTTCATTAAGACATGATGCACTGTTGCATTATTGTCACTAAAGTGACCTTATTTACTCAAATCTTTGTTTGTCATTAAAATTGTGCCAAATTTGAGCAAATACTGTCAACTGTCAGGACTAATGAAGGTAACATATATAACTATATATATAACTATATATATATATATATATATATATATATATAAATAAATGAAACGCAGACTTTGCATGTTACAAAAGCCGCCAAATACTGTATATACTAGCTTAACTAGTCCAAACTAATCCAGGAAAATTGTTACATTTCCAGGCCTTCTCGGTTACTGACCACACAGCTGAAGTTAGAAATTTAAATATCGAACACACTGCGTAAAAGCACGATAAAGTTTCCTATCCAAATATACATGAAGTATACAAAATGAAAGATGTACAATATTATATGTTTTAACATTATTAATACTCTTTAAATTATAGCATTGCTGTTCCCAAAGGGCATATCCTTCTGATACATACATATATATTTACCTAAATACAAAACTTTAATACAATCCTACTATATCTGTTGATTCTTCACATGATCCCTTTGCATTTCTTCATCTTCTAAGATGTACAGTACTTTTAATAAACACTGAAGAACACAAGCATTTTTTATTGTGCTTTTCCAAACAGCCGCGCAAAGCAGCTCCCCAGAACAGTCACGCACTGTAACACAGCATTGATTCATGTTTAAAAAGTGCTATACACCAGGGACGAGCAGACATTATTGTATTTTTCTTTCTCCCAGTTGATCAATAACGGTTTTAACCTTCAATATCAACATTTTGATTACTGTGAAATCTTGTATTTTGTATGCAGGCCTGTTTTTGTATTGTTGGAGAAGCTTATAGCCTCCAACTGTTTCCCTGTTATTCTTAAAATGTGTCGTTGATAGAACTTCACAATAAAATTGTGTTGTTAAACAGAATCAAATGTATTTTAAACACAATGGCGGATGAAGAAAAAAGTTACGATTTTGAAACTGGTCCATGTAGGCTGGAATGATTTCAGTACTTTCGTAATACCTGATACGAGTGAGAGAATCGCAACAGCTCTCTGAGGGCACCACCTCCCATGACACCGTGCAGACACACTCATGCTAAGCTACAGTAATTGCACATAATCACCACGCATCTGAACTTAACGTCACCATCCAGACCAAACCACCCTACTTGCTGACGCAAGATTGCAGTCATAGGCGAAAGGAAGAGACAATACAGCCTTTTACGGTTAGATTTAGCCATTCACATGCCCATCCAGATCCATTAGGAGACCAAACAATGTAGCAATGTGGGCAGACACTGCTAGCCAAGATTAGCATCGTTAGCATTAGCGATTTTCTCAGCTGCCAGAGCAGGAGATAAAGGTGGTCGGATGGTTTCATTCCTCGTCGTGTTGACCTCAGCCGGACCTCTCTGGATGAGGCTGGCCGGGATTTGAGATGTGCTGAGGCATGGTCTCAAAATGATAAGCCAGTCTTGATATCTCCTAGAATCTAGAAGGTTTGAGAGACGGACATCGCCTCATTCAAAGATCTCCATCGGAGGGGGGTAAACACAACCTGAAGAGCCTGTAATGAGGATTAAAAAAAGGGTTTGGTTACTGTAGAAGTTTCATGTAACTCTAAAGCCAAACCAGGAATAACAACTTTCAATTTTTCATGTTAAATAGCAAGAGTCAGTGATACCTGGGAGCACAAGGTGGCATCTGGTCCATTACTCTGAGATTTTTGGCAGAAATCTCCACTCTGGTGCCCTGTGAATAAAGACAATTATTATTGCCTGTTGGAATACTGTTAAAATAGCTCAAACATTAGTATTCATATTCAAAAATATGCTAAAGAGTTTCATCAGAACATTTAGTTTCGAATTTGTCTGTCTGAGTGTATATTACTAGTTTGTTGCTCGAATTACCAGCAACTCTTTTATCCTTTAGACTACTTGCCCACACATATTTATTGATGTATTCAAGCATATGTCAAGCACTGAAGGTGTGTAGGCATGTATTGTATCTGTTGAGCTTCGTCTTATTATTCTGCTTCTCACGTAATGTGGCGACCTACAGAACCATATGCTAAAAGTTGTGACATGTAGCATACTGTTTAGGCAGCGTTTCAATATATCTGGTGCCAGTTTTAGAGACAGTCTCTCAAAAGTAGATTTGAACACTTTTTATTCAAACTCCTACAAGTTTTCATCCAAGTGAACAAATTCGAGTCAGACCATCTGGAGTTGATGCCATTCAAAAGCTTTGATATTGCTTACAGTTCAACAAATTGGATGGCAAGGGCACCATACAGAATGTTAAGACATATCTTCTCAACGCATATCTTTGCTGTACTGACATGAAAATTGCTGTATATAATTTACATGACCATTTTAAGGGAAAACATCACAGATTTTTAACTAGCTTTGTATTGTGTCTAAAGTCAGAATATGTAAATGAAAAATGTGTACTCTTTCCATTCTTTTACCTGCATCGAAATATCTCAGTTTATTTGTCAGTGTTTTGCACCCATCCAGCAGATTTTGCTCTACAAATACACATGGATATCTGAGAGCAGGTAACATACAAAGCTGGTTGAAAATCTGTGACGTTGTCCTTTAAGTGTACAGAAGCATTTTAGTGGCCACCTACTGGGCAAAATGCATACGGTAAATCACGGCATAGAGTCATGCTTTTTTACTCCATTTAGTACAAGTCTGGATAAGTAATTTATTCACACAAAAAACTGCACCTCAAATACCCAGTACAACTTGTGCTATGGCACACTTTTTACTGTATGTTTCATTGCCATAATGTCTTAGGATGTAAAAGCATCACCTATTGGCCAAATCAAAAGATATATTACAACACATATCAGCTACTTTTGTTTTCTAATTTCACAACTGGACATTTTATGGCCAAACAAATCTATTCAATCATACAACATGCATATGACCGGCCCAGAAGTTACTACTTGCAGCTATAATACATTTCAATGTTGATTCGTTTATAATGTCTGTGTATTTCTCTTGTCTCTTGCCATTAATATGGATTAATTTAAATAAAATTGAAACGGAAAAGAAAAAGTAAATAAAAACAAATATATACAATAATCTTTCAATTTAGTGATTTAGTGTGAGTTAGTCTGGAGTGGCCTATTTGGCAGCAGGTATAGATGTAGAATATTTTCCAACCACAGGATTGATTTTGTAAGTTTTAATGACATAAGCAGTTTGAGATATGTGTCATAAGCTGTACCTGTTTACGCATGATGTCCATGGTCTGCATTAGGCAGCGAGGCATGAGGCCATGGTTTCTGGCTAGAGTAACGGCCTGCTCCAGTGACACAGTCAGAGTACACCTACACAGAACAAAAACTTCAGTCAAGAGGCAGTTTAGACAGTCTGTTATAGATTTATCTCACTGTAGCAGTAACGTAGGATACAAATCATCTGGATTAGATGCTCATTTGAGCAAGAAATAAAATATAGTTTACAGTAGAAACTTGAGTGTGGCTCCACTTCAGTAGTAAGAGGCTTAAAGATAAGAAGCGTGTGTTTTGAGCCGTCACTCAGTAAAAGTTTATTCCCATCTGTGAATTCATGATTGACTAACATGAAAACAACATTTCACTGCAGATACCTCTGCATCCCAGTGGCACACATGGTGATGTGACAGGCTCCCAGCCGGTTACAGAGTTCGGAGGACACCACAAGAACACTGACTCCAGAGGGCTGACCTGCAGAGCCGGGTTTTACATTCATATACGTCTGCATGAGCCGACAGAGGTCATCCAAGGTGTTAAGCGGCCGGAGGAGCTGGAGATTAAAATGATTTCAACTTTAATAAAAACATTTCTGTCTATTGATTTCTTTGCATTTTGATTGTGTTCCTTCTGGAGTATGTAAGTTTACTAATTTTGTTTTTAAAAGACGTCTCTTATGATCTCAAAGGCTGAATTTATTTAATCAAAATATAGCTAAAACTAATATTCTGAAATATTATTACAATTTAAAATAACTTTTTTCTATTTTAATATAGTTGTAAATGTAATTTATTCCTGTGATGGCAAAGCTGAATTTTCAACAGCCATTATTCCATTCTTCAGTGTCACATGATCCCTCAGAAATCATTCTAATATGCTGATTTGGTGCTCAAGAAACATGTATTTTTATTATTATTTTTGAACAATATCAAAGATTACATTTTCATGATTCTTCAGTGAATAGAAAGTTCAAAAGAATAGAATTTATTTAAAACAGAAATCTTTAACATTGTAAATGGCTTTAGTTTCACTATTGAGCAATTTAATGCAACCTTGCTGAACAAACAGTTGAATGGTAGTGTATAAGGATATTACCTGGTCTATTTTCATTGCAGTGGAATTTGAATCTGAATTTGATTTCTCCAGATAAAATGCCCTGAAAAATGAAAGACATTATTTAAACAATGAGCACTTTTTTGCTATTCAAATTTTATTACTGTACATAGATTATTTACTTAATAAGATGTTTCATTTATATTTTTAAAGTTATGCAGTTATTAATTTAAATAGTTTAGCAGCAAAATTAAAACCAAAGGTCACTTGGTATGATGCCCACATGCCACTAAAGTGTATCTGTACCTGAGTTTGCGGTAATAACCTTTGACCTTCTCCAGTGACAGAGCATTTGTGCGCTGCTGAAACTCTTCCATTGCAACAAAATCCTGAGACAACACACCTTCTGGCTTCTCCAGCCCTTATAAAGATAAAAAAAAGAAAAATGCAGATGAACGTCATGCTTTTCCCAGTGCTGTAGTGCTCTCCACATAACACTAGATGGAGACCAAAACTCATAAAGAAAACAGAGAGGCTTCAATTAGCTCTAAATGAGCACATTACGACCACGACTAAGTCTGGGCTGTTAGACATCCAAAACTCTTTCCCTGTGACATTTGCATAAGCATTGCCCTTAAAAGTCTAGATTTTAAAAGTTATAAAACAGGGCCATATTTGGATTGGAGGCATAAATGCATGATTTTATAATGTAATAACTCTGTCACAAAAACTAGTGGGCTGCCTCAGCACCCTAAACATCATGGAACCTCACAAGTGACAGATTTGGAACACCACTCATTTTCATATTGCACAAACAGAACTTCACTCAAGAACCTCAATTGATTTCAATTGTTTTGAAAATCGAGTTTTCTGATAACCAGGCCTGCATGTTGCACAAAACCCTAAACATAGAAATACACAGCACAAACAAACACTGAGTAAAATAATTCACTGTCAATATCAGGGTAAAACTACAATTAAAAAAACATTTTGAACACTTGAAATAACATGAACACCAGCTGAAACTGAAACAGATATATTTAAAAAACTAATAAAAATAACAAAAACACAACAAAAATGTAAAAAAAATAAAAAGTATATATATAAATAATGGACACTTCTCTTGCCTTGATTTATTCTCATCACACTGAATTATGGGATAGGCGCTTCCTCAAAAAAAGCATGCCTGGCATTTTAAGAGGCAGCATAATTAAGAATGCAACCTTTTTGAACAACCCATAGTGCCTTAATATATAACCTTTGTAGGCAGCTCACAGAGTTTTAGAAATGTAAATTACAAATGAAACACATTTAGAATGGAAACAGTCATTTATCTTGTTCCTTTTGTCTGTTCCCACCTCTAGTGAAGAGGACTGATTGAAGCTTTAAAGAGCCTCCATTCTGCAGTCTTGTTGGCAGCTGACTGAAATGACAGCTGTCCAAGAACATTGTCACCCTGATGGCCTGCCGACTGCCTTCCACCTGGTAATGCACAGATGTGTCTGAAAAAAAAAAATGCATTAAAGGATGCATGAGTCACAGTGAGAGAGTATTTAAAATTCTATGCAATTTCAATCTTTTTCCTTTGCACTAGTTCATTTCAGAAAAGTCTGCACCTGTACATACTGTATACAGTACCCTTTATGTCTGAGGTCACACTGGGAAACTTGTCAGGTTAATTAGCTTGTAATCAGCCTGATTAGATGAGTAAACGCAAAAACCTCACAGATGTGTGAAAAGGAAAAAAAACAAGCTGTTCACATTTGTACAACAGAGATGACCTTGGAAATAAAACACCTTTGCGGCAGGAACAAACCACAGAGCAGAACATCCTCCCTCACATTCAGTCAAACCAAAACAGAAGACGGCAGATAAAGCTGTTCTCCTATCACAACTGACTGTGCTGACATTCCTGAAGGGGACATCTGGAGGGTGTGTGTATGTTTGTGCGGAGGGGGAAGGGGGTGCTTCTATATAAGGATGAGAGTTTTGGCTTTCACTTTTTAGTGGAATTATCAGAGAAAGGGAGGGACCCTGGATGTAACTATTTATAAAGGAAAGGAATTTGTGGTAACTGTTGATGGTGTTTCAGTGGTTTACAGAATGCATTTTAAAACCTTAATTTACTCAGCATATGTATGTATGTGTGTGTGTGTGTGTGTGTTTGTGATTGACAAGCTGTTACTTGATGTGTTAATATATGTGATGTGGTGTGGTGTGGTGTCATACTTGGGACAAGGCACTCGTTCTCCAGTGGGCGGAACAGCACGGTGACTTTCTCCAGATCCTGCAGTGCTGCTTTTGTATCTTCCAGCATGATTCGCTCTTCTCTCTGTTAAAAGAAACAGCTTGTGAGCCCAAGATAATCAAGACCTTCATGCTGAAGCATGAGAGTGAAACAATATTACACACGTCCCGGAAAATCCAGGACATGATGGCCTTGGTTCTGTATTTAGTCCTTATTTAGTCTCAAGATTCAATTCTAAAACATAATTATCATAACGTCTGGTAATGTCTTACCACATGTGGAGAGAGTGATGACTGGAAGTTAAAGAGCACTCCTATGGTTGCAATCTGTTCCAGCCATTTCCGGCTGATCTCTTTACTGTCCTCTTCATACTCTCCATTATTGTTGAAACGCAAGTTCAGCGCATTCACAAGCTGCTCCGCCAATGCACACAGCGCCCCCACCAGAGACTGGCAGAATATGACATCCCGCCGCAACTGGAGTTCTGTGTCTGTGACAGAAGGGTAGAAAAGAGTTCACGATATTTGTGATGTACATTCACATTTACTCATTATGCATGGAAAATGTTATTTTTCACTTGTGGTTTGAATCACATTTTTTAGAGTCAATACATATTACAGACAAATAAAAAGATTTGTCTATGACACAATCATTTGTTTAAACTATAATATATTAAATATGATATTATTATAAAATATATTAGAAGTATTATTGTGTATTCATATTCAGTACTCTGGTGAAAAGATACACTGCTGTTTAAAAGTTTTGGGTCGGCAAGATGTTTTTGAACGAAGCCTCTTGTGCTCATCAAGGATGTATTTATTCGATCAAAAATACAGTAAAAACAGCAATTAAATTGTTAAACATTAATACAATTATTAATACATTTTAACATGTAATTTATTCATGTGATGACAGCTGAATTTTCAGCAGCCATTTCTCCAGTCTTCAGTGTCACATGATTAGAAATCCTTCTAATATGCTGATTTGATGCTCAAGTAACATTTTGTTTTATTATTAATGTTGAAAACATATGTGCTGCTTAATATTTTTGTGGAAACCATGACACATTCATTTCAGGATTCTTTGATAATTGGAAAAATTATACAACATTTATTTTATATAAAAAAATAAAAACAAAAATACAATAAATGTATTAACTGCTTAAAAAATACTGACTCCAGGCTTTTGAACTGTAATACATACTGTATATACTGTACAGGTTTATAACACCTTGGGTTCTTTATTAAAATGTTATTTTATTTCATAAAGCTTATTGTATCTATTTAATTGAAATAAGTCATAATTAACTGCATATATCAATATTTGTTGAGAAAACAAAAGATGACGATAATTCATAGACCTCTGAAATGTATGTATGGGTCATACAGTACAGCCATTATTAATTGTGCTTATTTTTACTGTTTTATAGATTTTAATTGCTCTAATTTAAAGTTTTATTGGCAGATGTCGCTAATACTGATTCATTTACTGTTCACAGATCAGCATATGTCCCAAACAGCGGTCTGAGGGGAATCCTGAATGTCCTAAAACAGTTGTAAGCCGTGCAATACTTTAAGCAGATGGTGGGTTTCACAGCAGCGCTGGGTGGGAACAGGGATTGGTGCTGCTGTCTGTGTGGAGCAGTAGGGATAAGGGCTCTAGATCAGGTTCCAAAGCAAACGCTCAACAGCTTCCATATGTCTCCCACCACAGACCCCACGGGACAAACCACTCTCACTTTATCTGTCTACTGCTCGCTCAGAAGCTCACAAACAGACACACCCCACTGCAACTTGACTGCACGCACACAAACATATGTACACACTCCCTGTTACAGAATTCCAATAAAACACTCCCTTATCACGGCACATAGAGGTGTCTGTAAATACAGCTCAATCCAGAACAGTAGTAGGGATGCTAAATCACACGCACTACAGTTGCCTCTCTGAAGTCTCACACAGATGACGACGCAAGTGCATGACCATGTAAACATTCTGTGTTGACTTTCAATAGCTATTTGAAATGACCTACAATGGTCAAGCTCAACAAGGGAAAGGTTCACATCTAGAGTAACTTACCAGTGCATTTAAGCAATGCCAACAAGAGTTGACTCTTTCCATCTGCAACACAGTTAGAAATAGACATGAATACAACCCAATGCACAATAATACAGGACAGTATAGCCTGGGAAACTTGAACATGAAACTGTTCACACAAGCATGTGTTTTTGCATTCCCTACTGCCCTGCTTTTTCATTGTTTTTCTACGACATTTTTTAATATTGCACAAAATAGTTTAAGGATTTTGTTTAGCAATTACTGGTTATTTTTTTCTGAAAAATTGTGGGGGGATCCACGCTTCCACAAATAATGTGGAAACTGCTTTTCCATAGTTTTTCTATGCAAATGTGCTAGACGGAATTCTAAAAGAATGTCTTTCAAGTTAAAGTTTAATTGAAAAAAATTATAAATCTCTCTGGACAAAAAAAATGTATGACAGGATTTTAAAATGTGCATTTAATACCAGAATGGAGCCAGATCTGAATACAAGTTTAAAGTTCATTTTGAAGGACTCCTAAAACACCACCGGTATCTTGACATACTCCAATGGTAACATTTTTCAAATCAATTGTTATTTGTTATTATTACGGCAAATTTTATTGCATGAATCATCATTAAAATAATGTACGCTGATGATTTGTGCACTATAAAACGTGCTAAAAAAAGTAAACAGAGTTATAATGACTTGCCCTCTACGAAGCGCTGAAGGCTGTTAACTAAAGATTTGATTGAAATGGGCAGGTTCCAAGGGTCCTCCTGGATGTTCTTGTGCAAGACATACCGCCAACGTGCAGTCCAGTCATCCGTGTGCCGAAACTCTATAAGGAATGAAAGTGGGGGTGAAAATATATATATATAAATATTTATATATTTATATATGTGACCCTGGACCACAAAACCAGTCTTAAGTAGCACGGGTATATTTGTAGCAATAGCCAAAAATACATTGTATGGGTCAAAATGATAAATTTTTCTTTTATGCCAAAAATCATTAGGATATTAAGTAAAGATCATGTTCCATGAAGATTTTTTTAAATTTCCTACCGTAAATACATCAAAACTTAATTTTTGATTAGTAATATGCATTGCTAAGAACTTCATTTGGACAATTTTAAAGGCGATTTTCTCAGTATTTCGATTTTTTTTGCACCCTCAGATTCCAGATTATCAAATAGGTGTCATCTCTGCAAAAATTTTTGATCCTATCTTAACAAATCATATATCAATGGAAAGCTTATTTATTTAGCTTTCAGATGTATAAATACAAATAAATTCAATATTTGGTTTTGTGGTCCAGGGTCACATATAACTATAGAGGATCTATAAATGTATTTAGATTATATTTAAAAATGGCCAAAAATGTTCATGAAATTGCTTTGCAATATGTTACAAATGTCTAAACATGTCAACAGGTGTAACTGGCAGTGTTAACTCAGGCAAAAACTCACAAAATATATAACTGTTGTAAGAACCCTATATTTAAACAAAAGCTAATTATAAACACTCCCCTAAAATACATAAAACACACAGGAGAAACTACTGTGGTATCCTTGCATGCAGAGGTAATAACGTACAGATGCAAACAGAAACATTCACACACCCCTACCCACCTATAAAAGTCCCCCCCACACACTAACGGAGAACCCAAGTTTCTAAACACAGCATTCAAATATAGCACACGTGCACACCCGACCGGGCGGTACCTGGTTGACTGTGGTCGGTGTGGAAATGCTTGGTTTCCTCACAGGCTTTGCTCATGATAGGGCCCTTCAGCAGACTGTTGATAGAGTCAACCTGAGAATGAAAAAGACACAGTTAAGCCTGTCACCACACATGCATCCTGCGCTAACTGAAGACCGGCTAACGCCCTTGCTAACGTCAGGCCTGCTGCTTTCACTCTGTCCACATGTAGCCTGTCTGCAGTGGATAAAAGAGCTCATTACTGATATCTGGGAAATTGAGAGGGGGTCAAAATCTGGTGACCTCCAGAAAACGATAGATTTTGAGGTCAAAGAGCAGAGGTGCAGAGGTCAAAGAGGGCTCACTAGAGATGACGGTAATGTGATAAACAATACTGTGGGAGTTAGAGAGGAAGAAGAGAGGGAAACTAAGAGGGGATGTATTGATGAAGAGCAAAAATAGAAGACAAAATAAGGAGGTGAATGGAGTCAGACAAAGGGCAACAGTTACAAAGGGAGTATCAAGTTTAAACTGGCACAAGAGACTAAAAGTTTGATTTATGAGAGGGGAAATCAATATACCTGATTGAAAAGGTGTTCCAGACATCCGTGAAGTTTATCCTGCTTGTCTAAAGGGATCTGCATATCACATGGCAACTCATCTCCTGGAAAACAAAATAAAAGTAGAAATTTCTTTTTAGTAGTTGTCCTGAATTTCAACATTGTAAGCACAGCTGACAGACGACAGGTACCTGAGCCCATCTCATCACTGCCCAGGTAAGAACTGTTGCTCCGGACGCTGGTGTATGACAGCACTGAGTCTCGGTTACTGTTACATTCACTGTGAAAACACACAAATACAAATGTTTTCAAGAGATGAAAAGAACGCGAATTCCAATTTTACCAATATTTCAAAGAAAAAAAAAATAATCATGTACAAAAAATGTTTGAACCGTTGTCAAAAAGTTTATATCATATTATTTATAGCGGAGGAAAAATTACAATTGCAAAGGAAAGCTTCACTGAAACAAACAACTTTCCAGGGTCTCTTTATGGCTGTTTAATTCCTGTTCATTTTGTGATGAAATTTACTGCAATACAGTGGCAGGACAGTGGTTGAACCCCTATTATTCACTTTGTTTGGGCTCAGAATGATAGATTTTGATTAGCTAATAATAACTTTTCTTTTTAGAAAAATTGCAAAAATGCAAGCCTCCACAAATAATGTGTCAACTGGTTAAATTCACATTAATTCTTATTATCACAAGAATGCAAAATAACAAAGGGTCTGCTCTATGGCACAAAAGATATTTAGAAGACTTTCATTGAATTGACAAAGATGTTGAGGAATCTTTTTTTTCCTACAGAAGAAAAAAAAAAGTGTCATAATGGTTTAAAACAACATAAAGATTTAATTTTGGGGTAAACTATCCCTTTAAGACAATTTTACACTGATCATGAGAGCTGAAGTCATTTCACAACAATTTAAACATCAACAATTACAACTTTTATCCACTAAGATCAACGAGTTTAGGTGGACGTCTTCTTGGCAGCCTTAAAATGTTTATTCTGAGACAGAATGACAATTTCGAAATGTCTTTTTGTGCTCCAAAAAATCTTGAGAGGGAAAAACAGACTGTATTTCAACCCACTAGTAGTAGAAAGAGTAGAAGAAGTTCCCTTTCCCCACCCCGCAATGAGAGGGGAGGCCAAATTTAGTGCCGCCACAAGCCAAGAATGGAAGCAGATCGAGCTCATGACCAGCAGGTTGCAACACTCCCAGAAGTTGAAAGAGGAAAAAAAGGAGCATTCCCTCGTATTTTACCATTCAACCTCCTGAACCCTTGAAAGTTCATGTTCCCTAACAGCCAGCACTCTTCTCACGATAACAAGAACAGACGGCCTACATACATCCCCACAGACAAATCCAGTTACTTACTGTAAGAGCCTAAATAGAGGAAAAAACGTTTCTATCTATAAAACATTATGGCTGCAGCTGCTCATGAGCTCACCCTATCACAGAGTGGCAGGATTTTAAAGTGGAACGCCACATAATGATAGAGGGTGCAAAAGCAGGCATCCGTTTATCCCAAAAGAAGCATAAAATCCACTCGACTGTGGTCAGCCTCAGCTTTGCCCTGCTCCGTCAGGTCTAGATCACAACCAAACATACTTTGCTCCATATAATGATGACATAACAACAGTGACTGAATGTATTCTTTAGCGGTTAAAGAGGGTGTCTGGGTTGCTGTGGCACAACAGGTTCTCTGTAAGGGATGTTTATCGTCTCCCTACGTGTCTGTTTTAGCAACATCTGTTTGACAGGAGGAGCAGACAGGAGCCCAGAAGCCCCGTCTCACTCACTCTCTCTGCTTCATGCGTGCTAGAGGAACACTGGGATTTTAAATCATCTTTTAAACATGTCATTTCACAGAAAACAAAAAGTTATCAAGTCACAAGACAAATTAAATTAGGTGATTTTATCAACATGGACATTTAAAAAAAAATGTCTTACTAGACAGATAAAGAACAGAGTGGTAATGTGATCAGGACATCCTGCAGGTTGGACTCGAACCTGTGTTACTCATTTAAGAACCCAGGCTCCAATATGTCACATAAACATCGTTTCACAATCTTTTCCCCACCTGTAAGAGTCTCTGTAGCTCATGGTGTCGTGTCCAGAGTCCTCTTGATCATCTTCGTTGACTTTGAAGCACACTCTCTTGTTTCCGCCATGCTCTGTCTTGTCTTGCTCCGTTTCCTCCGGTATGGGAGAGGTTGAGTGGGCTCTTTCAAAAGAGGGTGGCTCTGAACCCTGCGGCTGGGTCGGTCCAGTTATCGATGACAGAAGTCTAAGATGAAACATATTTAGAGAGGTATGGAAACAGATAGACATGAACTGTTATAATGAATTATGAGAGTGTTTTGACACTGAACGTGCGAGTTATGACTTGATTTGCCCACTTATAATTAATGTTATTAATGTTGGAGGAGATCAACAGATAAAAATAATGAAAATAAGGGATCATTATAGATGATTTATTTTCATCGTAATTAAAATTTGGATCATATATTTGAGCAATATTATATACACTACATTTCAAAAGTTTGAGATCAGTAAGATTTTTTTAAAATAAATTAATACTTTTATTAAATTGATTGTTACAAAAGACTTCTTCTGAACTTTAAAGAATCCTGAAAATTAAGCTTTGACATCACAGGAATAAAATGCATTTTAAAATACATACATAAAAACAGAAAACAGTTATTTTATTTTGCAATAATATTTATCTATATTATTGTTTTTACTCTATTTTTGATCAAATAAAATTGTGTTAATGGACAAAATAAACTAGTGAGAGTGTGAAATGTGTTTCAAGATTATTTTTTAGCTTATTTAAGGGTATTTTAAGACAAAGACATAACTATTTGAAGAAACACCATTTTATTTTACTAATGATCTTTGTTTTTTTTATTGGACAGGGAAGTGCAGACTGACAGAAAGGCACTGGGAAAGAGACAGGAGAATGGGATTGGGAAATTACTCCATTTCACTGACAATTAACTTCTCCTATACACCAGCACATGCTAGCCACTGAATAACAAACATTCGTTCCTCCTGAGAGGCTGTTGAAATGTTTTCTCTGTAGTCGTCTGTTA
>JAFVLL020002058.1:0-14217 GCA_021397915.2 Tor tambroides
GAGACTGGCTTTTGCAGGTAATCCATGGTGTTTTGCTATTTGTACGAGTTGTTTTGAGAAATGCACTTACTGTTTTGCAAATGTCAAGGATGATTTGAGAAATGTACGAAAGCTACTGAGGAAAAACTGTAAAAGGGAATTAAGATGTTCATTGCAGCTATAGGCTATAGCCTCCAAAACAGAATGTAAGTAAGGCAAAGGTTTGGTCCAGGTAAGGGGCGCGTCCGACTGACGCACAAACGCGCTCCGCTCATGACGCGACGCGTGCTTCCTTCATCACCGAGAAACGCTTGCGTCCCGCACTTTCGAGGGAAACCGTCGCACAGGGAACAGACGGCTCTCTGGCTCGGTATTTAGCTCCATTCAACACCGCCAGCGACCCTCCTCACACACACACACTGATCTGAAGAGGAGGTGTTCGTAGCCACAATATTTATATAATAAATTAACTACAATAGACAGAAAGACATATAGATAGACAGATAGATAAACAGACAGACAAAAAATGCTATTTTCTTGAAACTACATAAAAATCCTTGTCAGACCAACAAAGTTACCCCAAATGTTGTCCCAACTAGTCAAACACAGTTGTCTGAACAAAGAATTTCATATTATTAGCTGTGTCTCATTTAGAAGGCTGCGTCCTCCGGAGGTCTCATTCGAAGGGTGCATACGTCATCGAGACTGTCTCATTTCAGAAAAGCCAGTAGGACACTCCGAATGCGACCTTCTTTCACAGGAATTCGGAGAATGCATGAGGTGTATCCTTTTGCTGCTACAGATAACCCACAATTCTTTGCGTCGCCATAAACAACCGCCATTAATTTGAAAAATGCCGGGGCCGGCAGATGTCCACACAAGCGCAGATGTGGTGTTTTCAACTTAACTTAAAGTGCCTCCAGTAAAAACGGATAAACTTTGTTCTTAATATCCTCCTCCTTTTTTTCTCTAGCAGATGTCTGTTGTAGGTGCGCTGCAGCTCCTCAAACATTGAGCAAAATAAAACAAGTAAAATCTTTTTTTTTTTTTTCAAATTACTTTCCAAATTTAGAAATAATATTTTCCTGCATTTAAGTAGTGTGAGAGCGCAACGATGCTCTAAATGTGTTGGCAAATCAACGCAATACTTCCTGTTTCCTTTACCGCCCGTCCTATGAAGGCCGTCTCATTTAATTCTAAGTTGAGGACACTTCGTATACGTTATGCATCCTACAGAGGATGCAACCTCCAGAGGATGCAGCCTTCTAAATGAGACACAGCCATTGATTAAGGCTTTGTGAGTTCCCAGCATGCATTCCAGCATGAATAAATTATGCGGTTACTGTTATAGGATTATTGTTTTGCTGTTTGCTGACTACATTTTAACTTTTTTGTTGTTGTTTTGTCATTATTGTTAGTTATTTGTGATAGTACTGTGACGTAAAGAGCTCATCTTTTGAACATTTGTTGTTTGCCACCGTTGTTGGGGTTTGTGTGTCTAGTTTTGAGGCCTAGAGTATGTTCAGCAATTTATATAGCTTAGTTTTGTGAGATGTTTTATAAGCAAAGACAGTGTTGTCTACATATTACACCAAGTTAAGGTTTCTATAACAATTCACTGTTTGTGATTTGTAAATAAACATGCATGAACAAACAAATTTACATTGGCTATCTACTGAGAAGAACTGAAAAACTCATGTTGAGAGAACTCAAAAGTCTTACTGCATCAAGTTGCCTTATTTTGTTATGTTTTCTCAACTATTTATTTTTTACAGTGTTTTTGTGCAACTATAAAACTGTAAATATACTTAGTTGTTGACAGAATCATTGTTTCAAATTCAAACTCTAAAGGCTGTCTTTCTCCGGAGGAACACAACAGGAGATGTTCAGTGATGTTCATGTTTACTAAAGAATAACCTGACCTCTCGCTCATCTGTTATTGATCATTGATCAGTTATGGATCCGTGTGAGGTCTGCTTTTGGATTTTGAGGTGGACTGATGCGCATAATCTTCTTTGTTAATAAGAAGAGATTGTTTTCCTGTAATTAAACATTTAAGCGTAAAACAAACCGTGAGAATTTGTTTAAATCTTAAAATATGCACATATTGCACATGCATGCACATATTAAAGTGGCTGTATTTTCATAATATGTGCTACACATGCAGATTTGAAACCAAAGCTTTTGTGCGTGTCAGACTGGTAACATTAATTTCTCAGTTCATATTCAACTGATGAAGTCCTGGTTATATTTAATAAAAGAGAGTTTTGTTAAACCAGCAGAAATAGATGTGTCTCAAACTCATTTTTGTCAGTTTTATTACATTTCATGTAAATATAGTTTCATGCTGTTGTGGTTTAGTAATATGAAGCCACCGAGCAGATGCTATGTTGTAGATGATGGGGTCTGGTTTCTGGGTGTTTCTTTATATTCCTGAAATCAATACTGTGTCCTGTGAGCTTCAAATCAATCATCACCATCAATAAAACCAATACAGGCAATCAATATGTCATCTGTGACCCTCAAACATCCTCATTAAAACAGCTTACCAAAACAGATTTCATATGCATTTGAATTTAGCATGGGATCATAAACTGATGACGAGATATTGGATATGAAAAATGAAATATTGAAATGATATATGAATTATGTTTGGAATTGAATACTGCACACTACTCAATAATAAAGTGAAACAGTATAGCAAACATTAACAATAAACAGTATGTATCATTCACAATGTATCAGTTTATTGTTTATTGTTTGGCATTTCATGTTTTATGTTATCATAACATGACCTCAGTGCATACTATATACACTGATAAAAATGATTTTGTGGTGAAGTAAATACTACATAAAAACAAATGTAATTTCTACATGAAATAATTGAGTTCAGGCAAGAATAAAAAAAAAGAATAAATTCTATATTAGTACTCAATGTATGCTTGTAGGAATTCAAATTTGAACATAAGTATATTTTACTTGAAATTGTTTGTTATGTTTACAAGGATTCTTTAAGTAAATATCAAAGTTATGATCCCATTTTTCCCATCATGCACTGGGGCATGAATAATTAAAAAGGTTACATTTTTCACTGTTTTTGAGTTGTATTTACACTGTTTTATGGTAGCTTTTGAGGTTAGGTTTAGTAACTTACTATTTTGTGACATATGGAGTTCATTTTCTACTCAGAATGACCCATTCATACTCAAACAATAACCACTGATGGTGTACCAAGTATTGAGGTCTCTGTGTTCATTGGGGTAATAAGTACGTTGAGTGGAAATGATAACAAGCTGTCTACTTGTTTGTTTATATGTGCGTAAGTGAACCCCATGCTTTAATAGCATGATTTTATTCAGTGCTACATTGTTTGAGTAAAGTTTATAAACTGTGACTAATGGAAATGTACTTGAGAATTGCTGATTTAACTTAAAATAATTAAGCAGAAATAACTCAATAACTGGCCATGTTAAATTTACTTATTTTCTTTGGTAATTTTACCTAACTTAGTTAAGTAGATTTTACTTAATTCAATACGTACATTTTACTTAAAATTTATGCGTGCAAAAACTTGCAAAATAAAAATGAAGTAAATCTTGGGTTTTTTTCAGCGTATGGCATGAATATTAAAATGCTGTAGGATTGCTGCGGCAAAAATAGTAATATTATGTTAGTATGCTGTTCTGAATTCAGCTGTAGATTCAGAGTTGATCCATAAATTCTATATTTTACCTAACACTATTTTGCTAATATTTGTAGACATACAATAATTATTTTTATTATATATTTTATGAATATTAATGGAGAGAGCAGTGATATTTTAGTATCATTGAGATATTATAGTTTTGGTCATATTTGGACTTTTTTATTTATCTGTTTTCATTTTTAATTTCAGTTAAAGTTTTAGTAATTTTGTTGCGTATATTTGTCATTTTATTGGTTATGTCTATGTAGTTTTTATTGTCAATGCATCAAGTTAAACTAAACAAACGTGAGAAATGTTGCCTTTGCAACTAGTTGAAATAAATAAATATTTATTTATTTTATTTAATTTATTTGAAGTAATAAATATGTTTTTTATGGTTTTAGTTTACTATACTGGCACTGGCAGTGACTGCATGGAATAATGGTACTTTTATTAATTAATTTGTCACAAAAAAACGCATTAAAAAGTGAAAAACTGAAATGGTGACCTAGAATATGCATGTTTGTATATGCATGCAGCTGAATGCACGTCTACTCTAGATTGATTGATTGATTGATGGACTGATTGATGGATTGATCTGGTCTCCTCCCCCGTCAGCTGCTGCTATTGATCTATTGATGAATTGATGGAGCTCTTTGTTTGCAGGGGGGATTGATTGGCTGTGTTTGTCCCTCCCCTCGTCTCTTCTCTTGTGTCTCGGCTCTGGGCTGATGTTAGTTTGCTGAAGCTCAGCGTCAGGAGCATCTCTGCATGGAAATACATTAAGATCAAGATCCACAAACACATGGTAAGTGCTGCTTCAGTTTCATTCGGACTAAATGTTTGTTGGAGCTCGAGGTGTTTTGACTGCATATGTCTGTCACTTTAATTATAGACTCAGTTTCTGGGTATTTGTACAGTGTTTGTATTAGGGATATGTGTAGTTTAGATGCTGCCACAATTTTTCAGCCTCTACCCTGTGTTTTAACCACTTTGTAGTTTCTGTGACACATTTTATAAAGCACAAATACTGTTAGTATGTGCTTTGTCTGTCATGACGTGATCATGTTCTCCAGCATGATTTGAGATGCTTCAAACAGCATCTTGAGCTTCGGTCTAAAAGGCTGAAGGTTTGAACAAAGAGTCACATGATCCGTGACACTCATTTACTTAGTCATATTGAAATTGTGCACATTTCTTATTATATCAATTTCTCATGATGCTAAAAATGACTTTTAGACCTCACTGTAAGTAATCAAATATTTATGTATTAATTAAATCCTTTGATCTAGTCATTCACAGTGTCATTTTGTGGCATAATTTGTGATTATCCAAGTGTAAAATATTTATTGGTTTGTTTATAATTTTTTTTTATATAATATTTCTATGCAACTATATTTCCATGCAAGTCAAAGGTTAAATCAATGCAGTCAGAATCTGATGGCACTGACCTGCATTGATTTTTTTTCTTCTTCTTTGCATCTTTTCAATAAATATTTGACTGAAATCACAAAACATAAACATGTGGAAAAGAGACGATTCAAAATATTTTAGTTTCTGTTTCCCAGCAACAGTCTGAATTACAGTAATGTGTCATATTTCCGTGTGTTTGCTCATTAGTTTTGTGGCTTTAGTGAATGTTTATTAGTTTTGAGCTCTGCTGTCTTCATCGTTACAGGATCTGTGTGTGTTTACTGCAGCGTCTCCAACGTAAGACTTTCTTAACTCTTATAAAACACTTTGGTAAATATCAAACCTGAGGCATATTTACATATTTTAAACAATAAATAAATATTTTCAATAATAGTATATAACTAAATATAAATGTGAACATACTCAATATAAACATTAATAATTTTAAATGTAAATATTCTAAATATAATACCAAAATATAAATGTAAACATACTAAATAGAAGTGTAAGTAAATGTAAATATATTAAATATATTACTAAATATAAATGTACTAAATATACTACTAAACATAAATGAAATATATACAGTAGGTATATGTAAATAAATATACTAAATATATTACTAAGTATAAATATACATATTCTACTAAACATAAATATAAATATAAATATACTAAATATATTGCTAAATGTAAAATGTACTAAATATACTACTTAATATAAATATAAATGTACTGAATATATCACTACATGTAAATAAATTTAAATGTAAATATACCAAATATAAATGTAAATATAATTAATTTTAAATATACCAAATATATTAATAATATAAATGTACAAAATGTACTACTTAGTATAAATGTAAATATATAAATGTAAATATACTTAAAATATTGCTAAATATAATATGTACTAAATATATTACTAAATACAAATACTACTAAACATAAAGGTAAATATATTAAATATATTGCTAAATGTAAAAAAAAAAAAAAATGGAAACTGAATATATTGCTATATATTGAATATGTGCTACATATATGTTAATAGATATAAATGTAAATATACTAAATATACTTCTAAATATAAATGTAAAAAAAAATGTAGACACTGAATATATTGCTAAATATAAAATGTGCTACATGTTAATAGATATAAATGTAAATATACTACTAAATAAAAAGGTTTGTCTGAAGATTTGAAAGGATTTTAGGTCTTGATGTAATTGGAGATGGTAATGAAGCTCGTCTGATCTCGCTGGTTTGTAGCTCTGCTGATTTGGAGAGGATGGTTGCGACGAGAGATCGTGGCATTCATCGTCTGGAACAGGAAGTGCGACGACTTCAGCGTCTGCTGCAGGAAGTCCAGGAGCGAACGGCCAATCACGTCGCTCTGCTGCAACAGCAACTGGCCAATAAAACACAGCATATAGAGGTAGAAACATTTCATAATGAGGAGTGGTTATTAAAGACTCATTTACTCACACTGACGTCCCATCTGTTCGTTAGAGACTTCAGGCCAAGTTACAGGCCCAGCAGGACTACGAGAAGATCAAGACCGAGCTCAGGTAGTGCACAAATATATTCTCTCCTCCAATAATCTGCAAGAATATGGTCAGAACGTCTCTTTATTGATTATCTTTCAGGACTCTTCGAGCGCTGATGCAAACTACAGATGTAGTTTCGGTAAGAGAAACGCACTTTTCACTTTCTCATATGTGACCGTGGACCACAAAACCAGTCATAAGGGTCAATTTTTGACATTAAGACTTATAAATCATCTGAAAGCTGAATAAATAATCTTTCCATTGATGTATGGTTTGTTAGGATAGGACAATATTTGGCTGAGATACAACTATTTGAAAATCTGGAATCTGAGGGTGCAAAAAAATCTAAATATTGAGAAAATCTCCTTTAAAGTTGTCCAAATGAAGTTCTTAGCAATGCATATTACTAATCAAAAATGAAGTTTTGATATATTTACAGTAGGAAATTTACAAAATATCTTCATGGAACATGATCTTTACTTAATATCCTAATGATTTTTGGCATAAAAGAAAAATGGATAATTTTGACCCATACAAAGTATTGTTGTCTATTGCTACAAATAGTGCTACTTATGACTGCTTTTGTGCTCCAGGGTCACATATACTATATTTATATGTCAGAAATATTAATATGAATTCAGTCACTGAGACTGTTTGCGGGCAGCGCCACCTACTGGTGAAGAATGATAGTCTTTTGTTTTCTTCTCTCTCAGGTGTTTTCTCCTCCATCTGATGTTAGGAGCATCTCTGCTGATAACGGTGAGGGTTTCATCCACTTCACAAATGTTTTTGTCAGGCAAACTCCTTTGAGCTCAAATATTTACTTGAAGTGTCCCTGAGATTTGAAGTTCATATATCAATAATTTAATAACACATTCACATGCTCACGGATCTCTGATAGCAGTTATTGGTCACATGACATGCGGGTAAATACATAAAATATTTCCGCTTTATTAGTAAGTGTACCATTTGGCTTTTAAATGATTTATTCTCATTTTAATTCATTTCAACTTAAATATTTAGGCTTTTTTGGTGTTTTATTTTGATTTGCTTTTATTTGTAAATTATTTATTTGAATTTGAGTTTATTTTTTGTAAGAGATTTCTTTATTTGTTTTATTTAAAAATTTATTTTAATTTAAAATTCTCAAAAATAATGCCAGCTTTTTTAGTAAGTTTTATTTTTAGTAGTTAAATTTAAATTATTGTAACATTAATTTATTTCAAATAAAATATTTCAGATTTTTAGTGTTTATTTTGTTTTTATTTTAGTTATTTGTTTTAATTACAAATTAATTTTTAATAAGTTTCTTCTAATTTATTTAAAATAAATCATTATTTTTATTTCAAATTAAAATTAAACTTTTATTTTTAGTATGTTTTATTTTTAAATGAGTTAGTCCAATTTTAAATTTTCAAATAATATATATTAGATTTTTAGTATTTTATTTAAATTTACTTCAAATAAAATAATTTTGTAAATTTAATTATTTACATTTTTACAACTCACAAGCCCAAGTCTGAGAAAGCCTGGTATAATGTGACAACTTTAAACTGAACATACAGTCTATTCCGGCCTAAAAGAAAATCTATAGTACAGTCTAATTCACATAGAAAGTGATAATAATAAAATAAAACGATAAAATAAAACTAAAAAACTTCATTTGCTTTATAAAAAGTGTAAAGTATGTGTTAGCAATGCTGTTATATTCTGATGTGTTAATACTTTGCTCACTGACAGATCCTGTGATCCAGAAAGAAACGCCAGAGTTTCATCACTCCGCTGGGAAAGAAGAGGCCCTGAGTGAATCTTCCTCTGTCATCTCTGGGTCTCCAGTATCATCTTCATCATCTCTGAGCTTCATTAAAGAGGAGGCAGACTCTGGTGAAGATGAGCAGGAGTTTGACACGGCTCGATTAGCTCAGCAGGTCAAAGAGGCTCTTCAGCGGCTGAACATCGGCCAGCGGGTGTTCGGTCACTATGTGCTCGGTCTCTCTCAGGGAACCGTCAGCGACATACTGGCCCGACCCAAACCCTGGAGCAAGCTGACCAGCAGAGGAAGAGAACCCTTCCTGAGAATGAAGCACTTCCTGTCCGACGGGCAGAGCATCCAAACACTCAGCGCCATCCAGGAGAGACTGAGAGGTGAGAGGATGCATGGAGGCATGGATGGATGGATGGATGGATGGATGGAGGCATGGAGGCATGGATGTTTGAATGGATGGATGGATAGATGCATGGATGGATGGATGTTTTGAATGGATGGATACATGGATGGGGGCATGGAGGCATGGATGGATGGATGGATGGATGCATAAATGGATGGAGGCATGGATGTTTGAATGGATGGATGCATGGATGGATGGATGGGCATGGATGAATGGATGTTTTGAATGGATGGATGCATGCATGGAGGCATGGATGGATGGATATATGCATAAATGGATGGATGCATGGATGTTTGAATGGATGGATGCATGGATGGATAGATGGATGTATGGATGGATGGATGCATAAATGGATGGATGGATGGATGGATGGATGGATGGATGGATAGATGGATAAATGGATGGATGGATAGTTGGATAGATGGATAAATGGATGGATGGAGCTATAGATGGATGGATAGATGATAAATGGATGGATAGATAAATGGATGGATGGATGGGTGGATGGATGGATGGATGGATAGATAAATGGATGGATGGATCGATAGTTGGATAGATGGATAAATAGATGGATGGATGGATGGATGGATAGTTGGATAGATGGATAAATGGATGGATGGAGCTATGGATGGATAGATGGATGGATGGATGGATAGATGGATGGATGGATGTTTGAATGGATGCATGGATGGATGGATGCATAAATGGATGCATGGATAGATGGATGGATGGATGCATGGATGGATGGATGGATGGATGGATGGATGCATGGATGGATGGATGGATGAATGGATGCATGGATGGATGGATGGATGGATGGATGCATGGATAAATGGATGAATGGATGGATGGATGCATGGATGGATGGATGGATGGATGGATGGATGGATGGATGCATGGATAGATGGATGGATGGATGGATGCATGGATAGATGGATGCATGGATGGATGCATGGATGGATGGATGGATGGATGTTTGAATGGATGCATGGATAGATGGATGGATGTTTGAATGGATGCATGGATAGATGGATGGATGGATGCATGGAAAGATGGATGGATGGATGGATGTTTGAATGGATGGATGGATGGATGGATGGATGGATGTTTGAATGGATGGATACATGGATGGATGGATGCATGGATGGATGGATGGATGTTTGAATGGATGCATGGATAGATGGATGGATGGATGGATGGATGGATGGATGGATGGATGTTTGAATGGATGCATGGATAGATGGATGGATGTTTGAATGGATGCATGGATGGATGGATGGATGCATGGATAGATGGATGGATGTTTGAATGGATGCATGGAAAGATGGATGGATGGATGTTTGAATGGATGCATGGATAGATGGATGGATGGATGTTTGAATGGATGCATGGATAGATGGATGGATGGATATTTGAATGGATGCATGGATAGATGGATGGATGGATGTTTGAATGGATGCATGGATAGATGGATGGATGGATGTTTGAATGGATGCATGGATAGATGGATGGATGGATGTTTGAATGGATGCATGGATAGATGGATGGATGGATATTTGAATGGATGCATGGATAGATGGATGGATGGATGTTTGAATGGATGCATGGATAGATGGATGGATGGATGTTTGAATGGATGCATGGATAGATGGATGGATGGATGTTTGAATGGATGCATGGATAGATGGATGGATGGATGTTTGAATGGATGCATGGATAGATGGATGGATGGATGTTTGAATGGATGCATGGATAGATGGATGGATGGATGTTTGAATGGATGCATGGATGGATGAATGGATGGATGAATGTTTGAATGGATGGATGGAAATAGATGGATGCATGGGCATGGATGGATGGATGAATCAAAGGATGGATGGATGCAATATTGATAGTTGAAGTTGTTCTGTTTGGCAGTAAATCTTGCTTGTGTAAATCTGGGTGTTGTTTCTGTGCTGAAGGCGTCTTGGTCCCGTGGGCTGGTCCTCCAGACAGGAGCTCAGATGATGGGATCAGGAACATTCCGGATCAGAGCCGTCTGGAGAGTCAGTGCAGCCTCATATCGCTGATTTCACTTTTAACACAATTCATTATTCTTTGTAAATAATTTACAGAGAGTTATCACATCAACATTGGATTTAAATATGGTTAATGCATTTGTTTTTAATTTTTTAAATATGCTTTTGGATGATGGAATATTATAAGTTCCATTCTGATTTGTGTGATTTCTAAAGACCTCTTAAACACTAATTGAAGTCAATATTTGTGTCTAATTTGAACAAATTTAGTGAATTCAAAACTTTGATTAACTGAGGTTCATTAATATATGAGGTTTATTTTCAGTTGTTTTAGTGCATCAAGTTAAACTAATTGATAATGAGAAACGTTGCCTTGGAAACTATCTGAAATAAAATAAGTTTAATTTTTATATTTGATTTCTGTTAACCTTTATTTCAAGTAAGATTTTTTTAATAACTACATATAATTTTTAATAACGATAACTGCAATAAATAAGTTTCTTTTGAAGTACTAAAATTTATTTTAACATGGCAATAAAAATAAATTTAATGTAGAAAATAATTTTAAAATGAAATAAGCATTAACAGAAATGAAATATTAAAAAAAAAACACTTATTTCAGCAATTTTTTTTTCTTCAGAAAATTTCCAATATTTATTTATTTTAACCTAACATACTAAATAACTAAAACTGAAATAAAAAGTAAAATTAATAATAAATTATATGAGGTGTTTTAGATTTTTTCAGTTAACATTTATTTATTTTAATTAATGAAAATGTTTTTTTTAGTTAACTATAATAACCCTATTTAGAAATGTTATCTTGGCAACTAACTAAAATAAATAGGTTTAAGTGGATGTACCAAAATTACCTAAACTAAAATGGAAATAAAAATAACTTCAAACTATTAAAAAAAGAAATAAACATCAGCTGAAAATAAAATATAAAAAAAAACTTACTTATTTTAGCTAGTTGCATCATTTCCAATTTTTGTTTAGTTTAAATTTAAGCACAAAAAAAATTACAACTGAAATGAAAAAAAAAAAATTATATATATTAGTTTCATTTAACATTTATTTCAAGTAATGTTTTATTTATTTAGTTTATTAAGTTTAAGTTAACCATGATTAGAAATGTTGGTAACTAACTGAAATGAGTTGAAGTGGAAATAATAAAATTACTCAAACTAAACAGAAATAAAAATAAATTTAAAGCTACAGTATGTAAAAACATAAAAAAAATATTGAGCAAATTCAGTGAATTCAAAATTTGCAATGCTAAGAAAATCTGAAGATCACCTGAGATTCATTCTTTGGTGTCTGTGGTGTGTTTCAGTGCTGGATGATGATGATGATGATGATGATGATGAAGGCAGCAGATGTCAGCGCGGTGGAGACGCGTCAGACAACGTTATCAGGAACATCCTGCAGCAGGCCGAACATGAGACGCAGACGCCTGCGATGAACGGCGCACCGTTCCGGCAGGAAGAGGAGCGTTATGGGACACTGGAGCCCAGCGTTCAGTCCCCGGCTGATTTTGTCCAAAGCATCATCCAGAAGGTCAAATGTGAAATAAATGAAGATACTGAGCCCTCAGTCTCTCCGTCCTCCGTGAGCCGCTCGTTCCAGACGCTTCCCGCGGAACCGGATCAGAGAGCGCAGGGGTTTAAGATGGAGACGCGTCAGAGACCTCGCTCCTGTCCCATCAGCAGCAGCTGTGAGCTTCAGTCTCTGTGTCTGGACACGTTCAGCATCACCCAGAGAGTCAAAGAAACTCTCACCGCCAACAACATAGGTTTGTGTTCACTGCACATGATGAACAGAAATCAGAGTTTGTGCTCTAAACATCAGTGATTTCTCAGGTCATAACTGATCTAAT
Source organism: Tor tambroides (assembly GCA_021397915.2). NCBI lineage: Eukaryota > Metazoa > Chordata > Actinopteri > Cypriniformes > Cyprinidae > Tor > Tor tambroides. Next base: position 12,691 of record JAFVLL020002058.1, read on the forward strand.
GCATCACTTTCACCTGCTGGAGCAGAAAACAGGTGGAAAAATCCCACAGAGCTACAGTGAAGCAGGAACATGAGCAGCATCTACAGACCAGAAGCATTTATTGTTACTGTTAACTAAAAATACAGTTATTAAAATTCAGTTTCATAATATAATTAATTCAGTAATTTAAATAAACATCAGATAAAATAAAATATAAATATTAGATGAAAAACAAACTTAAAAGTCTTAAACAAAAATAAAATTGTATTATTAAATCATACTTTATTATTTTAGTATGATATAGAGACTTTTATAGTTTTAATAATGTATATATAATGTTTCTTTTGTTTTAATTTTAAAGTTCTAATAATTTTGTTAAAGTGTTTTTGTATTTAAAATTTCTATATAATTTATTTTACATAATTTTAATTTTAGTTAAACTAAATGAAAACGTTTTCTGACAGCTAAAAAAAATTAAAATATATATTTTTTTAAATATAAAAAAAATAAAATAAAAAAGCAAATAACAAATTTAAAAAAAAATACAAATTAAAATTAAAACCAAAAAATATAAAAAATAAAGGTTAATTTAAAATATTAAAATGCTTTCACTTAATGGATATGATCTAAAGAAATCAGTCAATTATATAATTATCATAAATGGACATGTAATGTACCAAAAATTGTACATTTGATTTAAAATTTCAGTGCTTTATTATTTTTTTCATTCGTATTTTTTGTTGTTAATTTAATGTTTTAAAAAAGATAATTTAATTTAAAGAAAGTAAAAGTAAATCCTGATCAGCCAAACTTCTTTTAATAAAATAATTGTTGGTTGTATATTTGTTTGATAATTACTCATGTAAGTTTACAAATATTCAGTTTGGTTTGGAGCCTAAATGGTAAAGAATGATATGAAAGTTTGCTAATAAAGTCTCTTTTGGTGACTGATGAAGTCGAAAAACCATGTCTGAACCTAATTTTTACATCACAAGATATTTTTATATTTATATTATATTTATATATCATATTTCTAAAGAATATTGTTAAAAAATATAATTATCATCAATGGGCCTGAAATATACTAAAAGTTGACATTTCCATTTAATGTATAATCAGATTTTTTAACTTCTATGTAATGGTGCTGTTTCTGATGGCTGTTGTTCTGGCAGGTCAGCGAGTGTTTGGTGAAGAGGTTTTGGGTTTAACACAAAGCTCTGTGTCTGAACTGCTGTCGCACCCCAAACCCTGGACTAAACTCAGTCTGAAGGGAAAGGAGAACTTCATTCGGATGCATCTGTGGCTCCAAGACCCTCAAAACATCCAGAAGCTCAACGCTATGAAGAAGATGGACCACAGAGGTAAATATGAGTTTGATTGACTCGTCCTCAGTCCATCCGAGATGTAGATGCGTATTTCTTCATCAGATTTGTAGAAATGTAGCATCACATCAGTGTCTCAGCAGTGGATGCTCTGCAGTGAATGGGTGCCATCAGAATGAGAGTCCAAACAGCTGATAAAAACATCACAATAATCCACACCACTCCA